>CANUEP010056450.1:0-267396 GCA_947857235.1 Jatropha podagrica | reverse complement strand
GCAAGATCAAGTGCAGAAGCAGAATTCAGATCACTAGCCCAAGGACTGTGTGAACTGATTTGGACAAAAGAAATCATGAAAGATTTGGGGTTCGATTCAACCAAACCGATGGACTTAATGTGTGATAATCGAGCTACAATTTAAATTTACATATATTAAAAAATATAAAATTTTATACAAAAGAAAATCACAATTACATATTATTTAAAAATTTAAAAATAAATTTCAGAATTTTGAACGCCTAGTTTTCAACTGAAAAAAAATTTAAAAAAACTCTAGAATATATGATTTCTAGATCTCTTATACTTATTAATATTTTTAAAAATATATATATATGTTATCCTTATTAGTTTTTTTTTTCAACTTATTATTTATGAATATATTATATAAAACTCAAAATTCAAATTCATGATATCTAAATAAAAATTTTAATTAATTATTTTATAATTTCTAAATGATCAATATTTTTAATTTTTGAATAATAATAAAATTAATTTAAGAAATTACTAATGTAAGCATCCACGAAATGTCCAATTAACAATTTTTGAATCATTTCACTAAAAAAGTAAAGCACAGTCGTACAAAAAAACTGAACCCATTTGTTGAGGATAGAAATCGTACCCACATTCTATCTATTATAACGACTTTGAAATAAAAGCAAAAGAAATGATTTAGATTTAAAATAAATACACATCAATAGAGATGATGCTCATTTTTCTTTCAAATTAAATATACGATACAACAAAAAGAAAGACAAAATGAATGCGAAAAAGAAATGACCAATGAATATATAAAATTAAAATTAATTTTAATTTCGATATTCATATGATCCTGAACTCATTTAAAATTAATTTTAAAACGTTCATATTCATCCAATTCAAAATTTTTTAAAATTTAATACTTTCACCCATTTCATACTCGTTTAATTAATACCTAAACCCATTTTTAATAAATTGAAATTGATAAAGTATCCATAAAATCCACCTTGTCGATCATAAAATAATACCATAATTTTCAATTATTATTTTTTTAAATTAATTAAACTTCCTAAATGCATCAATAAGACAGAACAAACTATGTTGGACTTGGTTTTAATTTATTTTAGTTTTTAGTAAAATATTGAACTCTAATTTTATTACCATCTTGAATTCAATATGTACTTAAATTTTTATTTTTATTTTTTTATTACCATACCTATTTTTATATATTAGTTGAAATTTTTTGTCCAAAATTAACCTAATCGGTACTATTTATGTTCATAATATTTCTCACATTTTATAAAATAATTTGTTCTAAAACAGTTTGTCGCATTTATAATTTTAAAGAATAATAAATATTGTTTTTTCATATTTATCGTTTATATATGATAAATAATTATTATTAATTTAATAATTTATTAGAGAATTAGTATTAAATTAAAGATAATAATTTTAATTATAATTTTAGATTAGCAACTGTTTAATTCCTTGCAAAATTTCCCCCACTCACCGGCAAAAGAAACATGACAGCCAACTACCTTTATCTTATAATTTAGCAATCATCTTCAATTATCAATTCTGATTATATGTTATCTACCCGATTTTCATTTTTTGTCCTTTACTTTATTCTATTATTAAATTAATTAATGAAAAATTACGGTGCAATATCTCTAATTTGTAAAATATAATTAATTTATATATATATTTTAAAAAATATATTAATTTATTTTTATATTTTACTTCTGTTATACTATAAAATTGTTTTATTTAATTTTTATATTTTTTCTGTTAAGTTAAAAAGAAAATACAGAGATAAAAAAAATATTAAAATATTATATCAGAAAAATTACAGTCCGATTTGAAAATACAATTAGTCCGTCTTTATATTTTTTATTAAAAAAAGATTTTTTTATTATTTTTTAAAGTACTTATTTTTTAAAGTACAATTAGTCCGTCATTATTTTTATTAAAAAATTATAAAAATAATTTAGTCTATTTTCTAAAAAATATAAATAAATTAATTATATTTCGAAAATCACAAAAATTATACTGTAATTTTCTCCTAATTAATTAACTAACTTTTGGAAGCGAACAATCAGTTTGATGGTTCAACTAAACCCAATTGAATACATCAGAAATCCTTTTAAATGAAAATATATGTTTTCAAATTAAATTCAACTAATCAAATCAATCAGTTTAATTTCGACTATTAAGATCAAAATAAAACCGAGTTTGAGTTTTTTCATAGCATAAATGGAAATGAATTAAATTATTAAAATATCTTTAATTTTTCCATTGAAAATCGAAATCTATTTGGTTTTTTACGAAGTTTGCTTGCTTGTCTCTGCTTAACTCCAGTTACAAAGACACGCCGAAATAACCGCACTGCACGCAACTCCCATCGGAACCCAAAAACGACCAACCAAAAACAATTTGTACAGTTATTTATATTATTTTTATATATAAAAAAAAGAAGAGAAAGGAGAAATAAATAAAATAAAAATAAATAAAGCCCTCTTCCCTGATTTTCTCTCTAGAAACTGAAACTAGAGAGAACTTCATTTTGACTTGCCTTTTCAATTTCAATGGAGTTTCTCTCTTTCTAGAAACTCCTCTGTTTCCCTGTCTCTTTCTTTTTGTTCTTGTTAGTTGAAGTTGTTGCTCCTTATATTTTGCGTCTAAAACTGCAAAAGAAAGGGAAGTAATGGGTTGTGCTGGATCGTCACAGGCCAAAGGAGACGGTGAGGTCACTCTGATATTTCTTTTGGTTCTTTTTTTGTTCTAGAGTTTTACTTTTTGTTTGGTTTCCGAGAAATCTAACCAAAAGAATGGAAAATAATGCCTTAGATTGTTTTGCTTTCATTCTGTTATGGATTTTGTTATTCTATTGTGTAATAATTGCAATGCGCGTCTTAATTTCTTTAGTTTTGGTTAGTTTAATCTAGTGATTATACTTTTAGGTCCTTTTGTTTTTGGATTTTAGTGGCTAGTTCGTTAATTTATGCTGTCAGGACAGGAGTAATGTATGATTTAGGATGAAATTGTTTGTGTTCTGCTTTAGGAAAGATTAGTGTAGAAGTTTAACAAAAGAAACAATGGAAGGTTTTGATGCGTCTATTGAGAGGAAACTCGGTGTTTCTTTCTTGATAAAGTAAGGAAAAGAGGTTTCACTCCAGAAGTTATTTGGAACATATAAATCTTTTGACGGTGCATTCTATATTGATGTTTAGTTTGTATTAAACAACTCAAGATTTGGAAAACGTCAACTTACTTAGCTCAAAGAAGAATTAATTGATAGAATAGCCATTGTAGAAATTGATGTCACTGGATGTACTAGGATGAATCAGCTGGTCAAGTGAAGAGATCTGTAATTTTTGAGAAGTTAGATCCCTTTTACCTAGCAAGAGCTACTGGAAATTAGTGAAAGAACTGTTCTACATCTAATAACAGCAATGTAGACTCCGTTCCTACACAATCTTAATTCAATACAAAGCAAGACATATATGAAACCAATTCTATTTCCATTCTGATTCTAAAAAAAGTCTAAGGAAACATTATTTTCTTGTCTTAAAGTCACAACCAACATGGAAAAATACTTGCTTGCACCTGTTGTATGTGACTTGGTACTTATGACTATAAATAAGAAGAGTCAGGGTTTGCTAAAGCAAAAACCAGGACACATGGAAATGAATCTATTTTTCTACCGCTACTTGTTTGCCCTTTTGATTCTTGTTAACATTAGCTTCCTGAAAGACACCAACCTTTGCTTTGGAGATCCTATAGATGGTTTTAGTGAGGTGCAATTCGACTTTGTTATACAAAAACTATATTCTAAACCCTTAAATGATCGTTACAGCCTCCAAAATGAGATTCTTGTCTGTAATGAAAATTATCGGGTCTCATCACTTTTTTGTTCCATAAACTTGTGGAGGAATTTCTCTTAAATATGTTGTCTTGTCAGAGAATAACACATATGTTATGTTGACCTTTTAAGTTTATATTCAAGGTTCTGAAATATTTGATATCTGCCTTCTCCATGTGTTTTGTGTTTGTTCATGCATCAGCTGATGATCTCATGACGGTTTTATTTGCATGTTCCTCTATGCTAAAATCTTGCATGAGTTCTCTGTTTACCTACTGTGGATCTCTCTCTCTGGGGGGTACAACTACAAGAATCAGTGGAATTGGATGAGTTATAGTGAAAATAAGGAGCTACAAATAGGATTTTTTTTTTTCTTTTTACACCATCTAGGCTTTCTTCAATTATTTATTTTATAATCAACCTAGGCTCTCTAACTAAATAAAATTCTGGGGAAGAATTTTTCTTATCAATAGAAATTTTTCCACATACACCAATTCTAACTAGGTAACAGTTAGCATATAGTTAAGCTATTATTGATATTTTGAATTACTGCAGGAGCTGTCAAGAAGATTCGGAAGCCAAAACCTTGGAAGCATCCTCAGCCTATAACAAAGTCTCAGCTTATACAGATGCGTGATGAGTTCTGGGATACAGCTCCCCACTATGGTGGAAGAAAAGGTACTGTTGTCTGGAATTTGTTATTTGTATTAACTTCCGCTGGAATGCTTTATACTATCAACTATCAAGGGCTAGCTTAAGTAGCATATTATTATAATATGAAAATTATAGTGGATTATAAATAATGAATTACGGGATAATGACAGATAATTCCTTGTTGGATCTGAAAATTTCCTTTGTCTACTTGCAACTAAAATGAAAATTTTAGTGATATTAAAGTATGGAATAATGGAAATCAAAGCACTCCATGTAAACCTAAGAATGGAGAATCATGGAAAGGCACGCAAAGTGCTTCTATGTTATGTTGATTTTTCTATGTTCATACATTATAATCCTTACCAAAAATAGGATTCAACATAAAGAAATGTATTGCAAGCTATTTTGAAATGTTTTTATTATGTTGAAAATTCAAATTTGACTTAGGGTTTTTTCTTGTTGTATGCTGCCACCTTATTGTGTTAACATATTTAAACATTGTGCATAATCCCAAACATGCAACTATTATAAAACATTATTCAGTTAATCTAAAATTTTAACTGTTGATGGGCAAGTATATTGACATATTTGGTTTCCATATTGAGGTTGGCTTGTGGGAAACTATTGGGGAAATCACGAAAAATACTCCCTATGCCCCATTTTCAGGGCACTTAATCTTTTCAAAACATTATTGGTTTAAATCATATAAAATCTGTCATTAAATAGAACTGCTAGGGAAATTTGTATAAAAGGGTTCTGCACCCTCATTCCTAGTCTATGAGGCACCCTGCTTTTTAAGGCTCATTCCTAGTCTATGCGGCACCCTGCTTTGTAAGGATCTGGAGGTAATCTAGTTTGTGAACCCTACCCATTAAATTTTTTGCGAAGGGGTTGTTTCCGTGACTCAAACCCATGACCTCTTAGTCATCAAAAGGAAAGTTTACTGCTGCTCCAAGGCTTGATCCCAAGAGGGAGGGTGTTATGAGGGTCTGAACATCCTACAAAGTAAAACAAGGCGAGTCAAACTTGGGGACAGTGCTTTAGCCTGATAATACAATGGTTTAGCCTTTGTATGCAAACGTCATGGGCCATGCTGCTTTATGCTGCTTTTTTGGTGGCTGGCAGTGGGACAATGGTCGTTTGAGAAAAAAAGGAGTAGCTGGTGAATCCAGTGGCAAATTGGGGAAATATGTTGCCAAAAAGGAGAAAATGTCTTAGAATTTGAGATCGGGCTAAAGGATGAAAAATATGGATGAAGTGGAGAAGAAAATGGTGTTGAAGTGATTGGAAAGTCAATTTTTGGTGCTTGTAAATTGAGAGATTTTTTTGTCTGTATGTGTTGATGTACTTTCAAGGGTAATAATGACTAGTGTTGGGAGTTTTATTTTTGAGATTGAACCCTATTGAGCCATGAGCCAGTAGAGTTCTTTGAGTTTGTTTAGATTGAGAAAAGAAAACTTGCAAAAGTTTAGAAAGATCTTCTTTTAAGATAAACTTACTGGGAATCTGATCAAAATGTCAGTCATAAACAGTGGATGAGGGAAAATGAAGACATGTAAGGGGAATGTACATTATCAAGAATTTTATGTAAACTAGCAAGAAGTCAGCAGGCATGGAAAGATTTTGTTCATTCTTGTACTCATGGTGTGTGGTTGACTGAAATATGATATTTTTGTAGTTAGTAATTAAAGGGTATTACAAGGCAACTATTAGTGAGACAGCCTTCAGCATTCAGTTGTTAGATATGCAGGAGAAGTCATCTCATATAGAAAGAGAACATGAATGGAAAAAACGATGCATGTAGCAAGGTTCATAGTAGAATTGTTCTTTCTTCTTCTTCTTTTTTGTTTTCATTTTTACTTTTTGCGTGCGAAGAAATAGAATTCATTTCTGCGGTAACTGTATTTTGGCAGTGAAATACATCATATTATTAAAACTTATTCCGAATGTATCTGATATGTTCATTTCACCATGTGAAGCAAAGATAAGGCAGGCATGAATCTTCCTGTTTGTCTTAGCATTTTTATGAAAAATGTGTACAATATGCTTTTGAAATTTGTATACATTTAATTCCACTTTTACAATAATACTTTTCTTTGTGACAGAGATTTGGGATGCTCTTCGAGCTGCTGCGGAAGCTGATATAGCCCTTGCACAAGCTATTGTGGACAGCGCAGGTGTCATTGTTCAAGCTGCTGATTTGACAATATGCTATGATGAAAGAGGTATTTAAATCTTTGTTAAATTGTTACGCATTTACCCTCCTGAGAAAATTCTGGAGTATGCTGGGTAATTATCTAAAGTTATATAATGTAGGTGCACGTCATCTTTTCCTGTGGAGGAATCACTACAATAACACCAGGCTTTGCTATGATTAGCACTTTCGTTCATGCTATTTCAAAATTAGCACTTCTAGCCCATATAAATTTAGTGACAAGTGCAGAATTTTGAGGGACTATGGTATATAGTAACTTAAGGATTAAAATACATCATGTTTTAAAATACTAGGGATTGAGGTGTTACATAAATATTTAGGGAAAAGGACTAAAACTATTGGGTCATTATCAAAATCTAAGGACTGAAATTGCTAATTCTAAAACAGCGGGGAACAATTTGGTAATGATGGTAAAACTTAAAGGGTGTATATTTCCTGTTTTCTCCATTGTCATATTCATAACTTCAAAATGTGGTTGCAGGTGCAAAATATGAACTGCCCAAGTATGTTTTGAGCGAGCCGACCAACTTAATCCGCGACACCTGAGAAATGGTAATTAATTTGCACCATTTGTGCGCAGATTGAATGTAAATCATGTATATTACTTCCTATAATACCTTTTATAAATGGATCATTTTATGCCTTTTTATATCCGCATTAGACTTTTTCTGTTACTGTAAAATTCCGTTAAACTGAGCGAGAGCGCAACGATTGTTTTGGATTTAGTGAAATATCTCAATTTTCCCTTACTATGCAGAAGTTGATTGCTCAATTTGCAAGAGAGGCACTTTATTCATTCATATAATATGTATACATTTAATTCGTATCTCACGGTTTTGATTATTTTTTTGGCCGAATTTTATTTAATTCCAATTCAATTCACTTAATAAATGAATAAAAATGAATCTGAACGATCTTTTACTAATCATAACACGAACTGTTAATTGGGTAAAGCGGTAAGGGCAACGTAACTTGCAAGCACCTGAAAGCTGAAAAGGGCAATTGAGTAATTTGAAGGAAAAAAATGGGGGTGAGGGGGTGGCGGTTGGTAATGCTGTAATGTTAAGGGTAGTCAAACAACATTACAAAATAAAAATATTTGATTCCACCAACTACTAGTTGATACAATAAAATAAGATGCCGAATTCCTTAAATAATGTTTAGAGTTTGAATCCTATTGTTATAAATAGAATGAGGTGTTAAATCCCTTAAGTAATATCTACAGTTCAAATCTTTAATGGATTGGGAGGATGCCCCTGTAATGGATCTCTATAAAATCTAAATCTAAATCTAATCAAAAGGCGTAAGCACAGCAGTTAGAATTTCCTTCGCATCTGACTTTACGACTGCTTTCCTAGGTGGATTGCTTTCAAATGTCTAGTTTCGTAGCTAAGCAAGGGGAATCACCTTCCAACCTGACCTTCGACCTTGAAGGTGGCAATCTAGCTTTTGTTGAAATATAATATGATCACAATTTTTTTATGGAATTTCATAATTAATATTGAATTTGCTTGAACCTATTTATTTACATAATTCAAAATATTTTTCAATATTTGATTATTACATGTAATGTAAAGTGATCAATTAAAAAAATCATTAATTATCAGCTGTGTCATAGTTTCTATCTATTTTCTAATAAATGGTATCAAAGCATCTAAAACTAACAGAAAGCAAACTAAAAAAGTGGAAAAAGTTGGCATGCAATGACTAAAATCTGTCAAAGAACCAAAAGTTATTTAAATAAGTTTTAAACGATTTAAATTGAAATAAAAAATTTAGTCATTTGTTTAATCAAATTTTTATTATTAATAATTTCAAATGATAATAAATAATTATTTATTATATACTGATAGTTATTTATGTAAATTAATTATAACTAATAGAAAATTAAAAGATGCAATCCTATTTGGTTCTATATTTATATATTTATGCTATGCATAGATAATTTAATAAATATTGATTTTAATATTTAATTTAAATTTTTATATCTCAATTTTTATTAAATTGATTTGTAGATAAATAATTTTAGAATTCACAGTGTTTAAATTTAATTTAATAAATATAGTTAAAAAATTTATAAATTATAATTATGATAATAAACCATTTTTTAAAATATATAATAATAATATAAGCCCATTAAAAGGCGAGTTATAATAATAATAGGTAAGAGAATCAAATCTAAGATCTTATCGTTATTAATCATTAAGCTAAGATATGATTTGCATAGGGTCATGTCTTTGTTAAGAATTATTTATTTGTTAAAATAATTTATATCAGTGTTGTTAAAATAGTACTGTGGAGTGGGTTGTTCGACAGCAGCTAGACAAAAAGAGTTGAAGATCTTGTTGTGGTCTCTCTAATGTTGGAATGGAAAGGAAGAAAGAGTTCGAAGATCTTACTGGCGGTTGTTGCAATGGTCTTTTTAAAGTTGCAATGGAGAGGAAGAGAGAGGACAGAGGAGACGAAGGAAGTTCTAGTGGAAAGGTGGAGAGAGGAAAGAGAAAATGATGTGGCTTTTTTTCTAATTATTTAATGGAAAAAATTGTCCATGTCATCTTTCAACCAAAACTGGTAAACCGCTATTATGCTATGCTAGTCTAATAAAAGTTAATGACGAATTCAAGTTTAGTGATAGGGCTGTACTTTAGGAACAACATCACTACTGATGTGATATTATTTTATCGGATAGATTTATAGTTTATCTAATACGCTATTTGATTTGATGTAATCTAATATAATTTGATCTAAAATATAATGCAATAAAAAATATAATATAATTAAAATTTCATTATTACGGTTAATATTATAATTGAGAAAATTTAATAAAATATAATCAACATTTCATATCTGTGTTTATTTGTAAATATATAGTGTAATTAGCATAAAACTGCCGCCACCGCCACTGTCACAACTATCACTACCACCATGGCCACCACTGCCACAACTACGACTACCACCATGGCCATAGTATTAAACACTAAAATAAGAGTAAAATATAATTTTTATTCTATGTTGTATATTAAATACTAAAATATAACTTTTTATTATATGGTGTAATGGTTGTGGTGGTGGTGATAGCGACAATACATAATGATGATAGTGTTGATGATAAAGTGATGTTGGGGTTGGTAATGGTGGTGGAGCGATAGCAGTGGAGGTAGTAAAATGATTGAGGTGAAGGTGATGGTGCGAAAGCAATGACAATAATGTTGCAATGACTATGATAGTGGTACTGGAGTGATAGTGATTGTGGTGGCAATAGTGAAGTAGTGGTGATGGTGGTAGTAGTAGTAGCGCAAAGATAACAATAGTAGTTAAAATAATGATGATAGTGGTTATGGTGGTAGTCATGAACGAGCGATGGTAAAAATGGAGTGGTCGTGGTAAATTCATATACAAAGGCCATTTTCTTCTAATTTTTGTTTTGCCGCTATCTCATTACCAAGACGACTCCTCACTCTGGTTTTTTCTTGATAATGAAGGTTTTATTGTTGAATAACAATTGAATTTAATAATAATATTATTAATTATTTTGAGTAATATTTAAACTCCATTTGAACTCAATTAGAAATCTTATATATATATATAATTCACCTCTCAAAGAACGCCTGGATATACTAAAAAACCATATTATTTGGGTCCCAGTTAATACTTATTTTTAGACCATGAAAGATCAAAATGCTTGGATGGTTTTGCAACAGAAATGCAGTGCATAGAATACTAAAATATTCCATTAAGATATTCTAAATCAAAGGTAAAATTTCCAATGTACCAAAGCTAACAGGAAAGCCAAAAATGTAAAAATATTGATATTAATATAGAAGTTAAACATGAGTATGCTACATCACCAAATTGCCCAAAAGCCTAAACCCCAGCCCACACTTCTCTCTCCAAAAAAAAAAAAAAAAAAAGTCATATGATATTTTCCACATGGTACCTTCAAACCCTCTTGAAGAATGATAGAATATTGCCTTGCTTAGGGTCCTTATTTACCCCCTTTTTGTTCCCCGCTTTACTTCCTGTATTAGACGAACCTAATGCTCCAGACTTCTTAGCCGCAGGTGCCCTGAAATTTTTAAGCAGGTAGCAATGGTGAAGTCATAAACATAATTACATGATTGTAATACCTTTTCTAAAGGTAAAATAATACATCAAATACTACTGACAACAAAACAATATGGGAAATAAGAATAAGCATACATCTATTCTTCATTGCTTAAATCATCTGCTAAACTAAGCCTTTCTTAGATTATCAAAATTGTAAGCGATAACTTGAATAATTAAAATCCCACGCTGCAGTTTTTTTTTTTCTTTTTTCATTTTTTCTCCACTGCTTACTAACTCCCAATTGACACCGTATGCTCAGAACTTTGATCAAACATCTGTAAGCAATAGAATTCTATGATGATTGAGTTGAACAGGAAAAAAAAAAAAAAAATTCATGGATGCATATTCCAGAAAGGCAGGCAGCCTCTCTGATCAATTTTCTTTTATCATACAGTATGACATAGATTCTAATCAAAACATAATTTTATTAGATGAACTTGCAAAGCTCATCATCCATGTCCTATTTTTAAATTTAATCCTTTGAATTGCACTGAGCACTCTAGTATTCACCATCTATTTTATCATCATTTGAAAAAGATTACAAGTAAGCACATGATCCTTGCAGTGAGCTAATTTCATCATCCTTACTTTCAGATAATTTGAAAGAACTTTTCCTATGCTTCTTTTAATATTTCTAACCTGTTGTTGACAGTATTGATGGAGGAATTATTTTCTACTTTCTTTGTTGCATCGCTTTCCGCTTTCTTCGTTTCCGTCTCTTCACCCTCCCAGACCACCTCAGTTACTGCAACAATGAAAAGAGATTCATTAATGTAAATTGTTCAGGGAAACAAGAAATTAGGGTCAACAATGCAGAGCACATCGTGCTATAAAGAAGCCCGTCCGAACAAGGCACTTTTGCACAGGTTCATTAAAGTTTCACTAATCATTCATCTTGAAACATGACAGAATTGCACATCCCTCTGATATTAATGGGATTCACTGACTTAAGAGCACTGGTACCGAATGCTCAAGTTAAAAAAAGGAATAAAATCAAATACCACTGAAACATAAGGAGTGAATGGAAAGGAAACAATGCTACTAGCCAAACAAAAGAGAGGAAAGATAGATTGAACCAACTTTTCTTACATGGATGACATTTATGAATTGAGAAGCATTTGAGCATGGTTATACCTTCTCTACCACGTTCATCAATGTGAGTCTTTAATACTTTTCTCCTTTTGGGTGAACTTGGAGCACCATTTGTAACTATATCTGCTTTAACACCTTCTCCAGTACCGCAGTTATGGATATTCTCTTTAGAGGAGTCTCTAGAGTTACTCTTACTGGAAACTGAAGATTTTTCCCTCACAACTTGATTAGATGCAGCATAAGTTGATGTTTCTTCCTTAACCTTTGGTTTATCTTCCATTTGGTCATTGAAATTGGGTTTCTCAAGAGAAGTTTTGATGATTTTCCCCTTTAGAAGATCTGGTGATGCTAGGCTGACTGCATCTTCATATTCATCATCTGAGTAATCAAAAACTACTCTCCTTTTTCTACCACCTTCAACGTTAGATGCTCGCTTAAAATTGACATCTTGAGCCTCATCATCACTGCCCCGATCCTCTATTACTTCGTGACCAGAAATTTGAGCTTCTGCACCAACTAATAACATCAACAAACCAATCCAAAAATCAGAAAAGAATTATCACATAAGAACAAACTCTAAATTGTGTAACATAGGTACAATTCATATAAAAATGAAACATCGTACCATACCAGTAGGATTTGAAATGAGACTATTATTTTCTGCAGGTGCAGAATTGGGTTTTGACTTTGCCGATGCACGACCCCACAAGGATGCCAAGGAACCTCCATTTCCATTGGAACTTTTATCACTCTGGCCTTTCTTTCCACTAGAAGGATTGGGAGGGGCTTTTTCTCTGTCTGAATGGGGCTTGTAGGGCTGATTATGAACTCCCTTCCCAAGACTTTCAGTTTTTAAATCTTTTACCAAATTGGAAGATTCCAGGCCAACCTTTGGACCTGATTGCTCAACTTTAATTTGGTGAGCAATTAGAACCATATTATTTTCACGGGAAAGATTACTTTTGGATGGCCCTGAGATTCCCACGCTTTGGTTCTGTGCAGCTGTGTTGCTTACAGGAGCCCCATCAACATTGCGCTTAACAAAGGGGTTCCGGACCCCACAGAACCTGATAAAAGGAAATTTAATACATCAGAGGAAAAAAAATCATCTGCGACAAGTGCAACTATTGAGAAATGCAAATGTGCAACACGAACATGAATTTCAAAACACATGTTAAGGTAAAATCAGAATATCTCCTACCACTATTTGAGCTTGCCTCAGACATCCCAACAAAAAGGTTAAGTACACGTCCAAGTGTATGTAGCAGTTATTTCAATGGGTTACATAGATTCGTCATGCTTGTTTTCAGACAATATTCCATCCTAAAAATAACAGCCAATGAACAGGGAATTGATGTCATCTTGATGTTTTTCTGCCCTCAATAATTAACAGCATACATTTAAAACTGAAGATGAGAAGTTCAAAATTAAGTTTAGTGAGTTCCAAGGAATAAAACTTCTGAAAGCATCATTTTTAGGTATCCAAATAAAAAATGATCCATGATAAGAAGGGGCATCCATGCTGTTTTATCAGAATATATGACTTCATTGCATGCCTGACTACTTAATCATGCCAAGAAAAGATGAAAATATGTCACCCTTCTGCTAAGCACAACATTAACAGACCAAAATCAAATGGTTTTGTTCTGCAATCCCAACCAAAGCAAATATTAACACTTTGATGAATATAAGTGGCCAATTATTTACTAGAAAGATATTGATCGCCTTTGAAGGTACATAAGTGTACTTTTGACACTTCCCTGATGACCCCTGTCTCCCCTTCCTCTAAAGGGCATAACTTCAACATAGTGAACAGAAACACAAAATGTAAAACCATAACTTTTTTTTATACCTGAAGAAGTATATAATTCGGACTACACCTTGTGAACAATTAACAGCTCCTTTCTCTCTCACAAAAAAAAAAAAAAAAAAAAAGGAAAGGAAAGGAACAATATCTACAGCCACATTATGCACATAGATAACTAGATAATTTGTAAGGTACTGGTTGCAAGACAAGGTATGGGACTTGTCTTGGATCTCACAATAGAAGTTGGTATTTCAATGTGCGGCTGATATGCACTTGGGCTCTCAAACCTCAACGGCTAGTTTTTTGAGGTGTGGTTCTTCTAAGGTCATAACAATTATAATCAAAGGGAACCACCACTTTTCCCAGTCACAATATTGCGGAATGGGCTGTGACACTGGAATTGTAGTGTTCACCCGGGACTAGATGGTGACATCAATATTTTAGTGTTCGCCCAAGGCTTGAAAAAAAACCTAGCACAAAGCCAACATGACGTGAGCACCGGGACTGCGGAGCGTGGTGGGATGCCAGGATCCTAGTTGCAAGACAAGGTATGACAAGTCTTGGATCCCACATTGAAAGCATTGGATTTCAATGTGGGGTTTATATGAACTTAGACTCTCCAACCTAAACAGCTAGCTTTTGAGGTGTGGTTCTCCCAAGGTCATAACATAATTACAAGGTCAAACTCATGGCCCAATAGAAGAACAACCAATTGCAAGCAACAAGCATTTCAGGCAAAAGCCAATTGACACCTTGTCCTTGTGATGGATAAAGTTGGAAACATTGGCTTATTTCCCCCCTACAGCCTGCTATTCTAAGAATTATCATGATGACTGTTCCCCAACCCTTTCAAAGTGGAATGCGTCATGTTATAGTTACAACTTATGTATGTTCTTTAAGAATTATCTTAGCAAGGATGCTTAGCTCCATAAGTCCGTGAGTGTTAGGCAGTAAAGAAAAATCGAAGAAAAACTGTCAATGTCTCAAAAATGAGAACATTATAATGAATGCATGGTCACATGGGATCGGACAGAATTTGAAACAAATGTATTCATGAGAAGGTACGAATTCTACATACTGAGGAAAAGAAATGAGAGAACGTTAAGATAATTTGGCAATGCAAGTTGTAGACTTATCTAAAGCCCCCTACAAGGAAAATACGGCACTTTAAGTAGTAGATGAGGCTAGGAATGAGACAGGAAGACCCAAATGACAAAAGAATAAGTGATTGAGAAAGATCTACATAGGCCAGGTTTGCTAAAGAATTTATGCAAAACTGAACAGAAAGTAAGAAATGGATCCATTCAACTGAGCAAACTGGCTTGGAATTAAGACTTCTATAGGGATGCTCAGCTCCTAAAGGCTTTGTTGATTAAGAATTGATGCTCTCATTTTATCAATATCTAAACATAGTCATCATAACAAGAGATAAAAATTTTTTTAACAACTAATAATCACATTCGTCAATTTAGTAGCCTATACAAGACGAGTTTCTCTGAACTAAGTTATCAATAATAAACATTTTAGCATTCAGAAAACTAATAGAGGACTATAAATTGAAAGAGCTATAAAGCAGAACCATACCTGTTATCTCTCAAGCAATTATCAGCTGCAAAAGGCTGCTTGAAAAGCTCTTCTGCTTGTACAAATTCATCATTCCAAAGTGCAGCTGGATCCTTTGGAATTGCAGCTTGCACACTATAGACATGAATTGAACAATTGCCATCAAAGTCCTGTTTAGAGTCTGCAAAAATTTCAGAAGAGAGCTTGATGTCAATTTCCTTTTTATGGTGTTTGTTAAAGTTAACATACATTAAACAGTACAGAACAACCAGCAGCCACCACAACAAGATAATAAATAATTTAGCCAAAAGTTCACTGAATGGTTTATAATGCAATACATTATCAGCAAGACCAGAAAAAGAATAGTACTTCAATCCAAAATCAAATTAGTTAATTATTGAGCTCTAAAAAAACATTGTATTGTTTGATTTTGGATATACTCTATCTGCACTTCTACAATTATTAAGTATGTGGTAGCAATTTCTTGGCATAACTTACAACAAAAATTCTGCAGCCTAATTGAAGAAGAAAGGAAGTCGACACTAAAAGCTCTAAAATCACAGAGGTTGACCTAAGATCTGTGCATAGAACCATTAGGAAATCACCAAATATATTTAGATGAGAGAAATAACTTATAGTTAATCCAATCCAACCCTGTCTCACCTGGTATGCAGAGCAATAAGAAGAAATCAACAAAGAGGGAGAGAGAGAGAGATTTGACAGGATATTAGATCAAATTTCTTGCCAATTGCTAAGCATGCCCTAACTTTATAAATGTGCATGAAATGCTGAAAAGAAGAACAATGCACAAACTCAATTATAGAAGAATATGTCATCTGTAGGATGTCGATGGCTATCTACTGTAAAGTGGTATGTGGAATAGCATAGATCTTTCTCTTCCCACAACAACCAATAACAACATTGCAGAATCAAAATATTATGATACTCTAATAAAAATGCTGACCTTCAAGTTTGGTCCCAGAAACAAGCCTGATATGGTAACTTTGAGGATCATTCTTCAACCAGCCAGACACAGTATATACATCTTCTAAACCACTTTTATTCTTTTCTATAAACTCTTGAAGCAACCTATCGACACACCAACTTTTTATTGGGCACAGAATGGGGGGAAAAGAGAGAAAAGAACTATCAGCATAAACACAATAAGAAAAATACCTTTTTGCAACATTTGATGACACCAAAAAATTGCGACTCAACCACTTGTATGAAACCTGAAAAATAAAGTATTGTAGAAGCAATGTTTACAATGATATTTGCAGCTTTACACAGAATTTTAAGTTTCCCAAGACATCCACATGGAAGTTAAATGAAACTTTCCCCTTTATATTTAGAACATGATAAGTGAAACAACATATGCAACAATCAATCTGTTTAGTGATTGAAGTGAGTTAATTGACAGAAATACTAATGTTTGGTTAAACCTTGAAGTTTGGATCTTGTCCAGCCACATTTAAACTTAACTTAATGGCAGCATAGTTTGTAATATTCATGTCAACGTGATATATGTGGGCACTACGCATGTCCAAGAAATTTGGCATCTAATGGCTGTAATGGTAGAAAATTCTTCGAGAAATACAGTTTATTTTTCCTCCCCATCCCCCAACCCCAAAACATATATTTGCATTGTCACCAACACGAATCACACAAGCAAGTCAAATTAAAAACCACAAAATCTCTTCACTCCAAAAGTTCAAAACTTCGCAAAAGAATTAAAGAACAAAATATATTTCAGCTCCATTTCGCATTGAGAAATGGGTTGTTTGTATCATGATTGCACTTCACAGGTCTAATTTCTTCTCATAAAAATGCACGCACTTAGGGAATTTGTAAAACAAACTAGATACGAAATTCACTTATGGATTTCCGCACATAATAAATTCTAATCGCTTATCATAAAATACCAATTCCTTCTTATTTCGCTAATTTCCTAAAAGCAGAAAAATTTGTTGGAAAAATCCAGTAAATCTAATTAAATTACTGAAAACTAAAACCATAGACAGTGGGAATTCCACTTACAAGTAAGATATTAATCAAAAGTGAATTTAACAGTGCCAAATTCATGGATCGGGGGAAAATTACACTAGGAAAAAAGATTCAAAGAATAGAATCAGATAGAAAGAGTGAGAATCAGAAGTTACCACTTGAAGTTTATCAGAAACAAGAGCTTCGATCTCTTCAAGTATGCCAAGGGTTTCTATTTTCGCCATGTTTTTCTCTCTGGTTTTTTGTTCTTTCTATCTTATTTATTATTTCCCTTGAAATTTTTTCTGGAATAAAAAGAAAGTGTAATGGTGGAATGAATAGAGTAACAGGGACTTCTAGTTTTCCCTCTCTAAAGTCATTCTTTTCCGTTTTCCCGCCATTCAATCTGTTTCTCTCTCTTCTTCTTCTTTTAGATTGGTTTTTGTCGTGGTATGAATGAGGTATCTGAGTCACGTGTTTTTCATGTGACTGATAGAATAACAAATCTTGGGCTTGAGCTTGGGCTTTGGCTTAGGCTGATCATTTTATAAGGTTTCTTCGTCAATCTTGTTCAGCGTCTAACCCAGCGGCCCAAGTAAACCAAATCAAGAACATAATGCAATTTTAATTTTTTTGGCTTAATATATTTTTTAACCCTTAATTTTAGATTTTATTGCAATTTTATTCTTATTTGATTTTTATACTAATTTCATTTTAAATTTTAATATTTTATTGTAATTTCATTCCGATTTAACTTTTATATCAATTTCATCTTGAATTTTGATATTTTATTGCAATAGTACACTAAATTATAATTAAGATTTATATTATAAATAAAAAATAGATTTACTCCTAACTTTTATCACTCTCACTTTTACTTTTACTTTGACTTATTAAATACTTCGACTGATAAATATATATTCATTAAGTACTTCAATTTGCAGAAATTATATTATTTCGATTGCTTAATAGTAATAAGATGGTTTCTTTTATATTGTTATTAAATTTGGATTTATTTAATTATATGGAAATGCAATCCGTGTCAGGCTTTAGGTCGTAAAATATGGATATGATGTCAGTCAAAATTTTTCTGCATCTACTGCTTAATTTTCTGGGATTTTAGAATAATAAATACAAAATGTTTTTCAAAATTTCTAAAATAATTAAATCTTTATTTCTCATAAATTTTTTCTTTATTTGGATGGTGATGATAATAATCTCGAAAACAAAGCATTAAGGGGAGGAAAAGAAACGAGAGTCATGGCTATAAGAAGACCAACAAAATCATTATCTTCATCAAGAAAATTGTAGCTAAGAAGAAAATACATTAATGGAATCTAAATGGTCCCCATTGTTCTTAAGCACGACAAAAAAAATCACAGTTTTGAAGAGAAGGACAATCTTATGCCTCAATATCAATTTCTTTATCTGGGTTGGCGGCATGGTGGTTGCAGAGGTGGTGTATACTGAGGGGGAAAAGACAAGTAAAGGAGGAATAATTGTTAGGGTTTGGGTTTAGTGAGATTATTTTCAAGATTAGACTTTGATTTTTAGGGTGTTTTAAGCGAAAGCCACTGGCCAGTCAACATTTTTTTACGTGGATTATAACTTGCACACGTACACTGATTTCTTTTTTCCTTTACTGGGAAGGGCACGTGTATAGCTCATGCCTAGCAAGATATCATCTGCTTTGGATTGAACTCATTTAGGTCTGTACGATTTTATTCTTGGAATAGAATTCACCCAATAGTTCAAAAGACATCTTGCTAGTCTAACATATGTCATCTTTATGTATTTCACTTCAACTTTGTACTTAACCGATTTGAGATTCGCCTAATATAAATAAACATCTCAAGTTAGCACTTTAACTAGTACAGTTGTTACACTTGGTTACTGAATAATTTATTAGTATATAATCACGATCGAACTCCTGCAAAATTCAAAGGGCTATTAAGAGAAATAATAATAGTTTAGGAGCAAAATTATGCATTCGGTCAAGATTTAATATACAACATGTGATACAACCTTACAAATCAAGTTAGGGTAAAGGGATGCTTAGCTATCAAGTTGAAGATTAGTCTAATGTATAAATTTGATCATGCATTTTCGACAATTATTCTTGTGGCTCTCTATTATGATTTTTTTAGTAACAATTGTCTCTAATCAAAATAAAATATAAAAATATAAGATCATAATTGAATCTCTATAAAATTAATTTATTTTAGCAAAATGATATAATTACAGAAATTTTAAGGTATAAAATCATGATTGAACTTTGAGAAAGTTAAGGAGCCACAAATTTATTCGACCCAAGTTTGATACTTAATTTATTCCGGTCTTTTGTTCTTGCTACCATTGATTTTCTTGAACTTTCTCACATTTTCTTACCAACCGAACACACACCTAAGCCATATATTTCATAAAAAATAATGGAATGTTATATAAGATATCTTCTAATTAATGACTTTAAACTAGTTAAATGCAAGTTGACATGAGAACAAATGAATTGAAGGAGATGGCTTGTTGGTAGTGAAGTGGGACGGGTTCCATAGAAGAGGAATCGAGGAATTATTGAAGTTTCCAAGATAAAGGTTTCGGCTTTACTCTAAAGAATTTAATAGTTGATAGCATTGAAATGATGAACTAAGAGAGGAGTAAGGTGCTAGAGAGAAGGTGGTTTGTGAAAGTTTGAGAATCAATTGGCTACCAAACCCAAATTTTAATTAAGTTGAATTAATATAATTGGGTGAATGAATCATTGAAATTAGTGTTGAATGGAGAGTTGTAAGTCTGGCTCATGTGGACACTTTGATTCTTGAAGCTATGTGTTGACTGTTAGTGGTGAGAATGGTTTGGTTTGGTTTGATTTGGTTGGTGACCAAAAAATATGGTTTATAAAATTTTCAACCGAAGCAAACTATTTATTTAATACCACAAAACAAAAATAAACCACAATAAAACAATTTGATGTGGTTGAATTTACAGTTTGATATCGTTAAAGTAGTTTAATGAGTTTGTTAATTATCATTAATCAATGTAATGAGTTTATATACAATATATAATATAAGAAAAAAAAAATTTATAACCAGCAAATGCTTAGTTTTTTAACAAAGAAATATAACCCACAAAATATCAATTCAGCAATAATATTACATGATCCAGTCAAGAGTAATCCCACCAATAAGAATTTATTTATAAAATAAGTAAATTTCGTATAAATGAATTCAAAATATGAAATTTATCTATAAATAAATTATTTATATTTTGTATGATTAATTTAAAATATATAATTCAATTGAATTCTACTTAATCATATAAGAAATAAATTTATAATTAAAAATTTATTTATTTTTATTTTTTAAAATATTATTGAAATAGTAATTTAATAAAAATAAATAATAAATACCAATCATATTTGTGTTGTACTAAATAATTTTTTTATATTTTTATTAAAATAAAAATAATATTAATAAAATTATTGCATTTAATTTAATAATAAATGAATATTTAACTTAAAATCTCTCTTACTGATATTAAAAAAAATCCTAAAAATATAAAAATAAAAAAATAAAAACACAATAATAAGAAAAAAATAAAAGTTTTAGAAAGTTTTTGTTAGGTTTGATAAAATAAATAATTTAAACAATTGAAAAAAAAATGAAAAATTGTTGTAGATAATGGAAGGTAATTTTATCATAAAAAATTAGATTCCTTAGTTTTATAAAATTCATTTAGAAATTTTACCTATTTTTGTGATTTAGCATGGTAATCTAATTTTATGGAATTAAATTATCAAAATTAAAATTTATATATTTTTCATTCCTAATATAAAAATAGAAATTTTTAAATAAATTTAATAAAATTCATTTATTGCAAACAGGAGATACGGAGCATAAAAATTAACTCTAAAAAGAAATTATCATATTTACAAGGTGTATGTCCAGAGTTTCAAATTAAAAACACAACAATATAATAGAATATCAATAATAGGCCCTTGAAATGATTTTGAATAATAATCATAAATCATGTTAATTATAATTCAACATTTTAGCATAATGAGTAAGATAACATCGCAATAAAAAAAGATAATCACGCTCTACTTTTTCTATCTCATCAAAATTGGCAATTCACTATTACTACACTTTAATTCGATTTTAAATCATATATATATTGCATATATGAGTATTCCTATCACCTCCTCCATAGTCCATGCTAATGTTAGAACCAAAATTAAGCACACCAGCAAGTGAATATATATAATACATGCATCATATGACTAAAAAAGACCAAAGACGAATAACTGGAATTTTGGTCCAGCACACTCGCAAGTCATAAAGACATGTTTTTATTATCAACAATCTTACAGTTTACATTTCATTTTCAAGTCCTGTAAATGCTTACACCCGAATAAAATCCGATGTTCATGACTCATGACTCATGACTCTGTGAATATATATACTTCATCATATCCCCTCCTGCAGTTAGCCCAAAAAAAAAAAAAAAATTTCCAGTCAATAAAAGTTAGAGAGCCAACAAGATGGCAATCCACAATCGAAGAGCACTGGGCTTACCCAGCCTTTCCACAGTATGTGGGACTGTAATTATAAATGAGATTGTCAAGCACTTTACGAGCAGGTGGCCTGTTCAAAGACTTTCTAGCTTCACTGCAACGGAAATACACAGGAAGAAATCAGTTCTAATTTCTGCTTATGATAATAACTCTATGCATGATCACAGCCAGTTCCAGCGATGTTTTTTCTTTTAAAAATCTGGTTCAGAATCAGATGGTTCAGGGCAGCTTGCCAGTTTCTGGCTTCCAGAGCTCCAGCTGGTTCTTGTGGAGTACAAGGGCCCAGAACTGATCAAACCAATTTTGATCCAATTCAGAACCAGCCCTTGGCCACCCCTAGATATTTCCAATCTAATAATATTTGCTTAAATTTCAAAAGTTAAATTTATAAGCCTTCTTAATTTCTCAAAACTAGAAGTTATATGTTCACTATATCTAAATAATGCAGAAAAAAAGTATTTTCCCTTCAATAATTCACTATATCTGAATAATATTAAAAAAAAAAAAAAAAGTATTTTCCCAGTATCATATAATTATGAAGTGGTCTGCTGTGTTCCAAAACTGGAGCCTGTTTTACTTCGCTTTATTTTTGAATAATTACATCCTTCAACAGCATAAAATATATAGGGACTCGTTCAGCCTCAATTGATAACATATATGTAAAAATGTTAAAATACCATATAACCTGTCTCCAATGAAAAAAATGCAGAAAATAAGATATGCAGTATAGATTAATTGGTAACTTCTCAGTAATGATCGAGTTCTCACCTGACAAAAAAGTTTGCAACATGTTGAGTAACTTGAATGGCATCCTCTGAGTGCGGAATCATAGATAAGCCCCATTCAAAAGCATTTTTCTGCAATATTTTTCAAATAGTGACAATGGTTAAACCCACTATCTCAAGCAAATTTTATAATGATTAGAAATAGAGAAGAAAAAAAATGGCCACACCTACAGAAACCATATAGACAACATTTCAACATGGTTAAAGGTCAATAGTGCTAAAAGTTTATCATGCTATCCTTGTTTTGTCTCCACCTGCCTACGCATAATTTTTATTTTTTTTTATAGCAATGCCTAAGCCTGAAGTTTGATTTTAACTCAAAGTCACCTAAATAAATCAAGTCCACCTTTCCACTTTTCCAAAACAATTAAAACAAGTTGAAACATGAAACGGAAGCTATAATTTTCTTTTCTTTTTCTTCTTTTTTTTTTTTTCAAGCAATGCCTAAGCCTGAAGTTTGACTTTAATTCGAACCACATAAAAATATAAGCCCATCTTTCCACTTTTCCAAAACAATTAAAACACGTCGAAACATAAAACCAAAGCAACAAAATCCTTGACATCTATGAACTGATCTTCAGCTTTGTACAGTTCAAAGTGAATCTGTTATATATTTGACCATTCATTTTTTCTTTCCTGGTACTGGGGTATTCTAATATTGGTGAATGCTCTACATCCACCTGATTTCCCTTGGTTCCTCAAACTTCCCTACATTGCATTTTATGTTTTGTTGAAAACACCAGCATCAAAGTAATGATCTTACTTCATACTTCACCTTTGTCACTCTCCCACAACCTTCTAAATCTGGGTTTAGTAAAATGATACTAATGTTATAAGATAATTTTACTAATCAATTTCTCCTTAAATAGGTAGTAACTGGGTTAAGGCATCTGATGCATGTTATAACACATGCACTTATCTTCTCACTCCCTTTGTTTCTGTCACATGCATACATGCATCAGCATACAATAAACAGCATGTGTTTACAAAATGGATTTATAAAATAGTCTACAAAAAGCCCACTCAGCCCCCCCTCTCCCCCCAAGATCATTGAACAAAATTCACATATGTAACCTTCCTTTTTGAAAGGGAATAAAATAGTACTCAACTTTTGGGAAAAAGGAAACATACTTCCAATCCTTCCACTTTGTCTACTTCGAAAATAAAAATACTATTTTAGTCCCTTTCAATGAAACATGTTAGTCCTTTATCTTTTCAACTTCTTTTGAGATTAAGAGTATTTTTCTTTTTGGAAACCCAAAAGATAGAATGCTGTTTTAAAGTAAAATCTCAGGGACTAAAGTATATGATAGTTTAATGGATAAATTTAAAGTGCTGTGGAAGTAATGACTCAAGGGTTAATTAATTCATTTTTATGATAAGTAAATTTTATTTGTAAGAAGAGTTGGGCCCTTATACTAGAAAATCTGCAAAAACTTACAGGGTCCAATCCTCAAACCTAGTTCCCCCAAACATAAATATTAACATATACCCCACTTGTAATCTTTTCCCAGACTCTATGACACATGAATGTACATTTCTACACAATGATGACTGGAATAAGATCTAAAAATTGAGAGCAGAAAAACTGAAGAATGGAAACAATTAAATGCATTCAAAAAAATCAACCTTTTTACCTCTGGATGCCATTGGAAGGCAGACACAGGATATCTATGTGCCTGTACTGTGGAAACATAAACCTGATAGAAATATTAGAAGTGGAAATTAGAATTCTTTTATTTGGTACATGACAGCAAAATGAAAAATTAGTGCTCTTGTACTTTGTTATCTGTATCTGCACTAGTAGTCAAGATCTTGAAGAAACTAGATAGATCCTGGTTCTCTTGGAGCCGCTGTGGTGAGATTCCATACTGTTGCATAAAAATAAGAAAAATAAGATAAACAAGTAGGGTACAATTTGACACAAGAAAAAAAAAAGGAGGGGGGGGGGGGGGGGAAGAGGCAATGATGATACAGAATTTGTTCAACAGCAAGGGAAACAAAATCTCTAGCATCATTAGAAAAGACTTAATAAGGAAGGCACTTCCATAAAAGGCCTTTGTGTTCTGATAAATTCTCAACCAGGGCAATCACTTCAAGGTTTATGGGAAGGCAAGTCATCTTAAAAATCAGAAAATAAAATGCACTAAGCTCTCACCACGAAACAGGGACTTTGAGATATTTATATCCATACTTGTGGAAATATAATGATATGATGTTAATCATATTTTAGGCACTTGCCAAGTCCTAATTTATGCAATTCATGCACAGAAGACCATAAGAAATGCCAGATCAAGTAATCAAGAACCCTCCAATAGGTGATCATGATAGAAAGCATAAAATGAATAAAGGGGGAAATGAAACGAGGCTATCAAGCCATTCAACCAAAATAAAAATGCCGAGCCCCTTTCACACAGAGAGAAGCGCAGAATCATGTAACGATGAATTTTACTATGCTCATCCAATGTACTAAGAAAGTCACTGTACTCACATGATGGTTCTGCATGACAAGGCAATCGGTACTCAGCTTTTTAAGCAAGTCTGGTGGAAATCTGCAAAAGAGTATGAATATTATTTGCTATTTTTGATTGGAAGAATCCAATTCTTAGAAAGCTTTTGAAATAATAAAAATAATAGAAATATGGAAATTGGGCATCTGTAAAAGCTAAATACAACAAACAAATCGAATTGAGGTGACAATAATAAATACAGTCAGTAGAATGCAGCCTCATCCCCCATTGACATAGGGTAAAGTGAAATTAAAATGTAGATCCAACATAAACATGAAAAATTATAAGATGCACAAAGCAATTCCATAGAAAATCAGAGACCAATGAGCATAACTGAAGGAGGAGATCAAACTAGTCAGGTCATATTTGATTATTGGGAACAGGAAAACTAGAAATTGAGACTCCTTACTTTGCTTTGACTACCTAAACCATTGTCGTTATTTAAATTCTCTGTCACATTAATTTATTATAAGTAACCAAAAACCAACTGCATGGGAATAAAGATTTTAGTTCAAAGAGGAAAGAAAGCGGCAGCACTTTCATTGGCCAATCACACTCAGATTTCCAACAGACCAAATCCAGTTGCAATATCAGCACTAGCTAATTGCTACTTATACAGTACTCTAATAAATTCATTAACATGCTTTTATTTATTTTTAGCATCAAACGTCCAAAAAACAGGAAGACAGTACATGTTTGGTAAAATTTTGATTTTGAATATGCTTATGGTTTCGTGAGAGAATATTATTTGAATTCAGTTAAGCTAAAGTAAGGTGAGACGGTGAGATTGAAAGAAGAAAAGAATAATAACAACAGCATATGTACCTCTGAAACACAGTTCCCTCTATATTTATGTTTTTCATAAATTGGAGCGTAGATGCTTGATCCGTTGCATTAAATGATTCCAGAATGTTATTGTCCTATTATCAAGAGAAAAAAAAAATTGTCATGTTTATAACATCAAAACAATCCAGTGGAAGGTTTAGTACTAAAGGATTTTAAGAATAAATGAATTCCAATTGTAATGAAGCCCTCCAAAAGGAATTTGCTCATATATTGAAAGGATTACTGAGAATTCTGAAATGAAGAATAAGCAGGAGAATGCAAAATACTGCTGCACAAGTTCATAATGCATTAGTACTGATAATAGGAAAGTACAGTTTTCTCGAGTAGTCGAGTTGTATGCCAAGCAGCCAAATAATTTAAGGAGTGATCATAGCATTAACATACCTTCACCATCATCTAGTCTTGTAAACACCATGTGCAAGTTTATGCAGAGAACATCAAAATAACATCACAGCCTAAAAAGTTTACCTCCTCTCAACACATAAATCATTTGAAGTATGAATACAGAGAAACCATTTTCTTTTTGGATAAGTTAGTTAAAGGAAAAATACAGGGACCAAAAATCTGAATGATGATAGATGAAAAACTACAAGTAGTAGAAGGAAGGTCAATACCTTACTGATGATCATTGTCAAAAGTTCAAAACCTAAGCAGATGGCATATAACGGGAAATGGTATCCTGCATCATTCTTGGCTAAAACTCTCTGCAAATAACAGATAATAGGATTTTTTACAGTTAGGATAAAAAAACTGAGACAAGTTTAATAAGATTTCCTTAATGTATGTCAGATCTGCAGATGCATATATCATATAGTCGTCATGTGTAGCATATCTACTGCTATCAGTAAGGATAAAAAACCCAACTACAGCTTGCTATGATTTCCTTAATATGTTTCAAATATGCAAATGCATACATCAGATAGTTGTCATGCAAAGCAGATTTCTAATTGAAAATAATTCTAGGTAGGAAAATACTTGAGAAATTGCCATAAAAAAAAATAAGTATATGTTATGTAAGATGTTGAAACAAAATACTGAACCATCTAGAAACCTCAAAATTAGCACAACAAATTGTCTTCTCAGATTCATCAACTATTGTGCACCTGTTTAAAGCAAAAGGCAGAAATTAACTAGAAAAGAGTTCACAGTACAACTGGAATCAAAGAGTAAATAAGTTTGACCTGTCAAAGCTCTGCAAACTGTACTTCCACGTGAAGATCTCACATATAAATCATCATTCATATTAAATGGAAAAAAAAAAAAAAAAAAAAAAAAAAACATCAAAGCGATTTGACTGGAAGTGAATTTGCAGCTAGATAAACAAAATTAATTGAAAGCAAAGAAATTATTGTACTTTTTAAAAGAATCAAACTGCTTAAGCAGCCGAATTTCGGCTTGTCTAATTTCATCTCAAACATGCTCAAGCCCATTTTATCAGGCATCCACAGGGCCACAAGCTCAACAAAGGAACGTGCCAAGCTCAAAGAAACCCCTGGCTTGATCCAATAGGAACAAGAGGTGCATCACAAAAACAGGTCGAATGCTATCACAAGATGACCATCTTCAAATCAGCATGGATATAAGAAGTCCCATAATTTTCAGAGTCAAGTGCAATCTAATTCTCAGATTGAAACATGGAACACTCAATTTAGTATCAGAATAAAATCTCATACTTTGAACTCCTGACTGCGAGCACTCTGATTAATGTGCTAACCCAACCGGATAGTGGATAGTGCACTTGTTCCACCACCAAGTAGAAACCCAAATCGATTTAGGCTGCTAGTGGCTGCCAAAACAGCTTGGGAAAGTGCACAATTGATCACAGACTATTGGCACTAAAAATTACATTGCATTTTTTAACAAAAGCAGCAAAGTGTAACCTACCTTAAAAATTGCCTTCACAATGTCATAGTATAAACCAGTTTTAACCCGACCCCCAGTAAAGAGAACACCATTGACCAGATTGAGCTTCTGCAACACAACAGAATGTAACAAAAAGTTAATGAGAATCATAAATAAAAAATAATACTAAAATGGTCAATAGTAACATCAGGTCATAAATTGCTCATCATGGCATATAGGCAAAACTAGTGTAAGGTTCCTAGCCACTTATAACCTACCACTGCACCTAAAAATAAGTTGTTTATGCAGATGCAGATGAAACTAACAATCCTGGCATATCATGCATTAAACCAGTTGTAAAATTTAGCATCGACAAGGATAATAAATAGATACTTGAGCCACAAAAGAAAAACTCACCCACTGACAATGAAAATATTACCAATATCCATGTTATACTGCATTAAGGAGGTTTTCCATATATCCTCTTCTCCAACATTCTTTTAAGGGTTAACATCCTTCCTAGAGATAGAATTGCAGAACTTTAACCCAAAAGTAATCTCCAAAACCTCCAAATTATTTTCTGATTCTCTTTAAGGAAAAGTATTTTACATCTAATCCCCAGAATTTTGTTCATTAGGACTATTCTAGCAAATCAAATGACACATAAATGTGGCACTTCATTTGATAACAAGGAAAAGAAAAAAACACACAAATAAGCCACTGGTATCACTGTCATCACCAAAACATGCAACAGCTTCAGGGATCACGAATTTTACAGGAGTTCAACTTAGCAGTCGAAAAGTGGCATAACCTTTTTATTAACATAATGCATTAAGCCCAAGTTCATCTGATTATCAATAAAGAAGCACTTTTAGCTCTTTGTATACAATGTCATGCCATGTGATGAACATAATGTCATAATGTTAATTTGATGACCAGTAACACAACGCTTAGCTAAAAAGCTAATCCAAGTGACAAATTAGACGTCTATTTGGTACATATAAGTGGACAGGCCATTGGAACTCTCACAATCACAATTACAAATGCTTATATGCATTTCTCTCTATGTATGCAACCAAAAAAATGTGATCGAGATGGACAACAGTGCAGTTTAGAAGCCCATCAATCGAACATGACTTATAATTTAACTTCACTAAAATTAGATGAAATCATACTCCTACTGAACTAAGAATAAACAAGTTTAGCTGAACTTCCCAATATGCTAACAAATATGAAATTAAAGAAAAATCGGCAAACCAAGCCTTCGAATTTTCTTGTAATTTTTATTCCTGGTTGTAAATTCTTGTATATATACTCGAATTGATTAACTATTTGGTCAGTTTTAATCAACTCAATTAACACTAAAAAGTCCCAAAGTTCAAGCGATCGTTCTCTTTTTCACTAAAGTTCAATCCGCTAGAAAATTTTGGACTACCTCGAAGAGAACCTCGGGATCCTCGTTATATATAAGAGGAATCACGCGAGCACCAGCCGACTCAACGAATTTCACATAAGACGCCGCAATATACGACGCGTTTGTGGCATTATTTAGCCTCCCCGACGCACCATCGCCAGGATGGCTCAGGATTCCGATCACCGGCCTATAGTTCAGCTTGGGGTCCGGCGCAGGACATCTCGGCACGGGAGATGATGAGTCATCATCGATTTGACTTGGAAGAAGAATATTCGAGTGAGACGCTTTGGCCAAGCTAAGCTCTTTGGAAAGAGAAATTAGTATAGGAATCCACAAATAATTCCACATATCTGGAATAACAGACCCAGAAGACGAGGCGGAGGTGGAGGGAAGTGAAACAGCGTCGGTGGGAATATCGGAGGAGGAATTAGAGGGGGTAGAAGGGGAATTAGAGAGAAAATGAGGGGGCATTTTGGCGAATCGAAAAGACGAAGAAGAAGCTAGTGTTTCTAATGAAGCTAACGACAAAAGAAGAAGAAATAGTCATGTGAAAAAGAGTATTTGACATTGAAGAGAGGAAGGGGAGAGAAACGGCCGGCTGGTTAATTGCCGTACTGTTGGAGTGGCGAACTGAGCACGGCAATTTAGACAGAGCCGAATGAGTCAGTTTGTGGTTACGTAAGGGTGACAGCTATGATGGGACTATCAGCTTGTGATTGTCGGACAAAAACGTTCGGGAAAAATTATCAATAACGTATACCGCTTCCGCACGTGGGAATAGTTGAATATTCTAAAATATAATAATTAATTTAAAATTTATATTTTACTTTAAAAAAATTAAAAATTTATATTTTACTAATGGATTAGGTATAATTTTAAAAAAATTAGGATTTTCTTTATATTTTAACTTGGTAAATTTTTATATTTTTAAAAGTATATTATTTTTTTCATTTTACCTGGTTAAATTACTGTACCTTTCCATCTAAATTTGGTACTTTATTCCATAAAATATTCCCTAATGCTTTGTTTGGAAAAAAGATGAAGAAAAATAAAGAAAGAAAATAAAAGGGAAAAATAAAGAATGATTATACTATTTATTTTCCTCCTTTATCTGTGTTTGGATAGGAAAGAAAATAAATATAAAAAAAGAAAATATATTTTTTTTTATTTTTATAAGGAAAGAAAATTATATTATTATAAATTTATATTTTTATCCTTTATATATAAAAAAACATTGTATCACAATTTGCAATTAAATTATAATTTTGAAAATGCTTAATTGATTATAATGAATTAACCTATGATAAATAAAATCATTAGCATTTTAAAGGTCAACATCATTAAATTAAAAGTTGATAAGCTATTTAATCATTTTATTACGATCATTCAATAAGAGAGGAAAATAAGGATTGATTGTACTATTCATTTTCCTCTTTTATTTTCCATCGTGTGTTTGACAGGAAGGAAAATAAATGGAAAGAAAGAAAATAACTGTTTTCTTATTTTTTAAGGAAAAAATGATATTATTATAAATTTTATCCTTTATATATATAAAAAAAAAACATTGGATCACATTTTGTAATTAAATTATAATTTTGAAATTGATTAATTGATTATAATGAATTAACCAATGATAAATAAAATTATTAGCATTTTAACGGTCAACATTATTAAATTAAATGTTGATAAACTATTTAATCCTTTTATTACCATCATTCAAATTAAATATATTTTTAATCAATCACCACTTTTTATATAGACAACTAATAAATAAACTTTAATTAATAATCTTTTAGCAAAAATGAAAAATAATTAAATCTTAATCATGATTATAATTTGGTCTACCATGTTCAAAAATTGACAGAAATTTTTCTGCAATTGCAATAGAATTTTTTAGAATTGTAATTTATTTTTCAACAATAACATTTCGTCTTTCTAACACTCATTTAATCCCTATGTTCAACCTATCATAAATACATTACGCTTTGAGCCTTTTGGAGAAAACGTGCCATGAGAATTAATTGAATGTGCACATACTCTAGAATATTAAAATCATTTAAATTACTTTCATTATTTGACATCTCATTAGTGAAATTGCCTCACAATCGGACATCAAATAATCCAAAGAATCATTCAAGTCGATTTGTTAAGAAGTTCCTTCTCTTTGCCACCGATGTATCTTTTCTCTCGCACTTTTAATATATTGACTAGTTGACCACTGTGTGTCATAAAGCTGATACAATTTATCGTAATTATAAACTGATATATGCATCTATTTACGTGTTTTTTATTTTTTCTACAAATATTAAATATCACTATTTATTCACTTGATATAAATAATAAAAGAGTATATCTAAAATATGAAAAATTCTACTCATTATATTTTAAATGATTATATTATAATAATAATATAATAAAAATGTTACCTTAATTAGTTGGTCCCACACCTTTGGTTCTGCATCAAATATTTTTGTAATTAGATCGCAATCAAATCCACTAAAACCATGGAACAAATCGTCACTTTCACCAAATCTATTTTTTAAAGTTTTGTTCTATTCTTAATGTCTGTTTTCTGAAAGATAGGCCCAAATGTATTTTTTAAAACATTGAAAATGTTAAAAATTGTATAACTATTTCATGTTCCATTTGGTTGATTCCCCTTTTTATCTTCCTCAATCATTGCATCTATTATATCGTTCATTTCAGGTGTCCATACCTGAAATGACAATAATTAGTAAATAAAGACAATAATATTAATATTTTCATTTTCATCTTTGATATGGAATGCTTTTTTCCATCTACACCACAACCATTTTCATCTTGATTTTGATAAAATTGCCGAAGCTTCCTCACGGGTCATTCTTCGTGAACACGGCTTAGCTATTTACAAGTTTGGCTATCTTTGCTTTTGATCTTATTCTATTATGTTTTGTAGCCTGGATAATAATAATAAAAAAAAAATAACAATTAAAAGGAAAAATTGATTAAGGTTAATTTTGGTATAAAAATCGCAACGAATTTGATTAGAATATGAATTTCAATAAATGGGTAGCTATTACCCGCTACCCATTAGACTAAACTGGTAGCCTTTCAGGTGTCCACGGATACTCTACCCATTTATCTATAATAATATTTATCCATAATAATAATATATTTATTATATAAATGTTGATTTACGAATTTGATCCTTTCACCTTTTGAAATAAGAGAATAATATTTACCACTAAATTATATTACTCCATTCATCTCATAATATTTATCCTTTTTTTTTTATTTTCACATAAAATTCAAAGAATACATTAATTATAGTGTCACACCGTATATCTATACTTTTTCAAAATTGCCATTTTTTAAAACAAAGAAAGATTATTCTAGAATTTAAAAATATTTATAATGAGGGGCATAAAAAGACAAGTAAATATCTCTTGAGTAAAGTGGACAAGTATTTTGAGACATTTAAATATGAAAATATAGACAAACAATATGGGATAGAGGGAGTAATATATTTGTTAACTTAAAAGGATATAAGCCTATATATACATATCAATTAGCAATAATTTATGAATTTTTATTAATTATAATTTTTATTTTATTTTTTTAAGATAGTATTTTTAATTGATTTCTCAAAGAATATAGTTTATTTTTAATATTAAGAAAAACAATTTATCAATATATTATAATAGTTTAATGTTCTATTTTAACATTTTAATAAAAATATATATAGGTACATTGATTGAATCCATTTAAAAATTAAATAATATTTAAACTTCATATATAATTACATATAGTCTCATGACTTAATATTTTTATTCCTAATTTTATTTATAATTTACCTATGTATCTTTATATTCCAAATACTATCCTTTAAAATATGAATTTAAATCTTTATTTTGGTTCTATCAAGCATTTATGGTAAAAGTAATATAGAAAAGTCTTAATTTTGATGTTGTGATGTCAATGTATTTTAATCAATATTAATTTATTTTTTCATCCATAATAATTCATATTTTTGGTCATTAATAAATTGTTGCTAATTTGATATATAAACAAAATGCTTATTAATCTTTAAATAATAACAAAAAAATATTAGTTTAAATGATGTGTAAATGGAATGGGGTTCGGGTTATTAAAATTTTGCGGGTATCCTATCCGATTTAAATAGATTTGAAATGGATATATAGATAATAAAATAATTAATAGATTCAAATATAGGTAATTAAACAAATATTTAAACAGGGTTTTAATGTATATGGTTAATATAATTTTAAATAGATAAAGGTATAGGTAATTTAAAATACGCAAGTATCCGTCCCACTTCCATCTCTAGCTATGCTCACTCAAACTTATAATGATTTATCTTGATTATATATATATATCCCAACCAATTTTTAAATACTCTCAGTATTCAATTTTAATGACTAGCAAATGGTGTGGTGAATATTAAATATACCTTTCCCGACAACAATAATTTCGCAAATTGAGGTTGGTTATGAATGGAGCAATTCATAAAAAAAAAAAACGTCCCTCGATGGTTGTCGAGACTGTCAATGGTGTTTCCTCTGTTCGATTGGTATCCTAACAAATTATCAGGAATTTCTAGATTTGTAACCCCCACATAGAGCAAACTCTACATGAAGCCGAGTATAAGGAATACGAATCTTACATTAATTCTAATCAAAATGTCATTATTTATGGCAATTAGAGAATTTATTAAAAAAAACAATAATTTGTCAAACTTCTAATTTTTTTTTATCCTGTTTATTAATCAATTGATTAATTGATTTGTTCCCTAATTAGTAGCATTGCAATACTGTATATGAGAGTTGAATGAAACACGAAAAAAGATGGTCAGTGATTTCTCGAAATCTAAATCCAATACAGAACAATCAACATCGAGTCAATATAAAATTTTATTTTATTCTTTTACATATATGTGTATGTATGACTAGCAGTGTTCATGAAGTATTCTATACATTACAAATATATATTGGCTTTACGGAAATCATCGTTAAGCAAGGTGAAGTATTCTATATATTATATATATATTTGCTAAGCTGGCTTTATTATTGCTCTTCTGCTAATTATTTAAATATTAGTTATATATATATTTGTTTAAATATTTACTGCATGCTCATCTTGCTATATGTAGTTACATATATTTTAATCATAATTGATGTCACATAACTTGATTGGAGTCTTAGTATGGAGATACTTGTGTAATCAAGAGATGATTCATCACCCTAAGTAAATTAGAAAAAATGTTCTAATTGTTCTTTACTTGTATTGATTAAGAAATCCTTGCGTAAGATGTAATGAAATTAATAAATGAGATTTGAAATTTCATTCAAATGATCAATGACTAAGGTTAAGAGAACTAACATAATTTAATAAAGCAGACACACTCCATATCTAATTACTAAATCGGAACATTAATGATGAAGGGATATTAATTACACTGATAAATCATATACTGAAAGGTTAAGTCAAACCATTTTAATTTTTCAAATATTTGGATAGTCTTGACATGTTGCTAGACAATATACTTGACTTTTAAATATTAATTAGTTAGTATTTATTGCCAACATATTTGGAACCTAGAAGGTCACACGCATAAGAATGAATATGAAAAAGTGAAAATGAGAAATCGAATCAAGTATGGCTTGATTACAAATGAGTTTTGTGGAGTTAAGGATAAAATTGTAATTTATATTTGATTACAATTTTATCTAGATTATTAAGTATTGACTTAATTAATTTATGTTAGATTAAATAAATCTAATATTTTAATTATGATTTATTTATTTAAATTATTAAATAAATAAATATAATTGATTAAATTGAAAATCCCAATAATATATGTATTATGATTTATTTATTTAAATTGTTTCAATAAATAAATTGGCACATAAATATTTAGTTATAGTTTATTTATTTAAAAGGTTAAATAAATAATTATAATTAATTTATTTGTGACCTAGGATTTTTCTATATAAGGTTTAATAAACAGTATAGACTGAAAGTGAGTGGAACGCGAGAACCAGAGTTATTGTTCATAACTACAAAATAAAACAGAGAGCCTATGATAGCTAGCACCATTATACGCTCTAACCTCTCAACCCTCTAAAAGTAGTTTTAAAGTTTTTCAATTGTCCATTTGTGTGGATACTGCTAGAGAGGTCCAACATTTGGACGACTTGTGTTTTGCGACAACCTAGCTCTGTAGATCGAAGTTTCAAAGAATCTGCGAAAGATGTATTCTTCTTAACTAATTTTATTGTCATATTCATTTAAATGGATCCCTTTTGATGTAATTAATTGTTTTAATTATATTATTCCGCTGCGCATATATAATATCGAAACCCGACATCTAGAGCTTTACATAAGTTAAATATGAAGTAGTGCTAGAACAGTAGAATATTTATTTTAAAATATAATTATTCTATTTGAATGATGGAAATGTTTAGTATTGTCTGATTGAACTTGGGACATATTTTTGCCTTAACATCTTACTCCCTGTTAAAATGAGCATCTGATTAAGACTTTAGCATCTCTATCAAGCAGTAATGATTAATTGATTAAATTACATGCATAGGATGTTATTATGAAATGACTATTTCTTTCATTAATGAAAAAAGTCACAGAGATGTCTATTAGGGAGCGTTAATTTTATAAGTCTATTCTTATGCAATTTTACCGTTATGCTTTTGTGGTACTTGAAAATCAAGTTTAAATTCTTCTATTGACTTGTATTGGTCTTTTACAATTATTTATGAACTTGAATCCTTATTAATGCAAGTGCCAAATGAGCTACGTGATTTCTTTTCTTTTTGTTTTTGGGTGAGGGGATAGGAAGTTACCATTGATTGCCAATGAAAATTTAAATTGAATTTTGAAAACAACTATATTTATTTATTTTCTCCAATTTGATAAAATAAAATAAATTTGTTAATTACTTAATTGTCTTGAATTTTTATTCTCTATATTATGATGAAAGCACAGACAGTATAATCAAATAGAGATCAATAAGTCCGAAATTAAGTGTCCTATTTCGTTAAGTCTATAACTTGGATATCCCTCAGTTGGCCAAAGTGATTTAAACAGTCATATTTCGTTAAGTCCATAATTCAAAAATTCTCCAATTTGCCAAAATGACCTAAGGGATTTAATTTTGTTAAATCCATAATTTGGACATCTCCAGCTCGACAAAGTGACCTAAGTGGTTCAATTTTGTTAAGTCCATACTTTGGATATCTCCAATTCGCCAAATTGACCTAAGTGGTCCATAAATGGTCTATTAATTCGGACATAAGTAATTTGTCCAAGTCGAACTTAAGCGGTTCATAAACAGTCCATTAATTCGGACATAAGCAATTCTTTAATTTAAACTTAAGCAGTTTTTAACAAATTCAGATTTAAGCAGTTCGACAATTCAAGTTTAAACAACTCAAATTTTAGCTGTCCATCAATTTAAATTTAATGATTCTTTTTTGGAGATTACTGATAATATACAATAATAAATACATAAAAGAATAATATATAAATATATTAAAGGATACTACATTTCTAAATAAACTCTAACTAACAGACAATGTAGGATTCTCACAATCCTTATCCTAGTAGAATTTATCTTGACTTCAATATATATATTCCGAATTTACTCCAAGGAGGGACTATCTTTCAAATATTTTCAATACTCAATTTTGATGGATAACATGTATAGATTTAAATATTATTATTTGAGGTTTATAAGAAATTAGAGTTTTATATTCCATTACTTTAAAGTGATGTGTTCTGATGCAATATTAAATTTATACAAATTTTATGATTTAATTCTCATAAAGCTTTGTTTTATAGTTTATAATCAATTTAAATGATTTATATATTTTTATTAATAACTAAGGTTTTACAAACTTAAGTTAAAAGATTATTACCAAAAACTTCTCTGATTATTAAGTCTTCCGTAAATACATTAATTGTTTATAACTTAAAACTTTTCTCCTATTAAATAATAATAATATTTTTCACTTATAATTTTAATGTTACTTGAATATTTTATTTTACTTAACTAAAATTTTATAAAATATGATTAAAAAAAGTAAGTCAGTCTATGACTCTGGTATAAAATGTGACACTTAATATCTAGTCCTACATGATTGAATTTTGAATGTTACAATAATAACAGAGCCAATCCATCAGGTAATTCACTATTAGTCCCCATTCGCCATTCTCAATATTTCTCAATTTCAATTTCAATATCTATATTTATTCTGCGATTAACAAATTAACTGTCTCCATTTTAACTTTACATAATTTATAAGTTCTTATCACGTTATATTAAAAAATTTCATAAATCGGCTAATTTCACTAATACTCTGACATTTCCTTTCACATTAACTTCGGTATAATTCACTTAATTTTAATTAGGATAAAGGTTCACTTTGCCCATTGAAGTTGGAACCACTATACAAAAAACTCAGATTTCAATTTTTTTTTTTCCAATTTACCCAGAGATTTATATTAAAGTCAAAGCACGTGAACCTCAAACCAAAAAACAAGTGCGTGAAAAGAATCTGAGTTATACTTTTTCTTTTTTAATTTTTAATTTTTTCTTTTAACTTAATTTTCTTTTTCTTTGTCTTCTACCCTTCTTCCATCTCAATCTAAACTCAGATTGTATCTTTTTCTTTGCCCAGAGATTTGTAAGTCAGTTTTTTTCAATCTAAACTTGCTCTCACAATCCTTCTACCCTTCTTTTTACTTATATATATATATATATATATATATATATATATATATATAAAGAAAATCGAAAATCTATTCATCATGGTCACTGAAAACTCCATGCCAACATCAAAGCATAAATATCAGTTGCACATACACTTTCAATAAAGATGGCAATTCTATATGTTGTGGTGGTGCAGCACCACGGTGGTACTATCAGAATTCAATGCAGCAATTAGGAACATTGACAATGGCTAGGCGAATTCAAGAGCTTCTGTCGGAGACTGAATATAGACAGTGCTTTTGGCAAGATCATTATAAGAATATTTAGGACTGTTTTGATTTGGGAATTTTTAAGATTATTTATTATGCACATGATAAATAGCCATTGGTATATTTATTTTCCATCTTTGTAGCTTCTCAAGATCATTAATTTATTAGATCTTTTAACTTTTTAATGGTTTCTTGATAAGTTTATTTTGAGCATGAATGAAGGTTGAATGAGAGAGAGGAAGAAGAAAGATAAGAATGGAAGATAGAGGAGAGAATGGAAGTCCAAGACACCATCGTACTGGTTGGTCTGAGATGTTGAAAAGTTTGAAAATATCACTGGTTGAACATATCTTCTCCTTTTTACATTGATTTTGGTCTACACGACTTGGCCAACACTATAAACCTCTCTCTCCTTTTAATTTTACATTGACTGCATGCATGTGGCGCACACAGCCAAATCAAAGAACTATATGTACAGTTTGTAAGTTTATATCCAAGTTGGTGAGATTTTTGTTTAAAAAGGTGACATATGAGTAAATTGTATATCACCAAGGGGCATTTTGAACTTTCTTTCTTTTAATTAAGTGAATTTAATCAATACTAGTAAATTAGGAAATTACACTGGAATAATTGAATTAAATCTTAAAGTATGCCAATTGAGATTCGAACTCCCAATTCGGGTTCTATATTAAGACACGGACATTCTGCCTCTTGGAGTCTCACTGGAGCCTTGTTTGACTGCTGCCCACCGCGCCATCTACAATGGCTGAAAAATCGGACATTGCCAGAAATTTGCAAGGCTTATATAAAAATGTTCGAAATTGAATGAAGAGCCTGAATAGTGATCATCTTCAGTTAGATGTGCCTCATTTGGCCGGAAATGGCCCGATAGCCCTGCATCGCCGAGAACTAGACCGGTTGCTGTAATCAATAGAGCAAAAACACTCCATGGGATGAGATGAGTCGATCAGTGCTAGTGCTTCGCGTTGGAACTGTCGGAAACGGCATATATCGTCGAAAATTTGATCGCCTTTCTGAGGTACAGTTGTCGTCACTTTGCGTCAAAAGTAATCTACGAAACAATTAAATATATTAAGGGTATTATAGAGAATTTGCATTTACTGTACGCAGGTTGTGCTGTGTAGAAGTTGTATCATTTAGCATTGTCCATCATAATTTAATAGCCTAAGCTAAAGGGTAATATTTTATATAGTTTTTTTATCCTTTTTTGAAAATTATTTAATAGTTATTAATCATATCTATAATTTATAGTATATATAAAAATACGAATAGAGAGAACATTGAGTCCTTAAAATGCCCTTACGTACTCTAAATGATAAAAAATTTTATTAAGAATAATTTAGTTTTTATTATAACAAAATAACTTTTAATTTTATTGATATTTTATTTACAATAAAGATAATTTAATCCTATTTTAATTAGTAAATTTTTAATTCTATTATGATTAGAAATATAATTTAATAAAAATAAATAATTTAATAAATCTTGAATTATGCATTTAAATTTATTTAACCCTAACTAATGTTGGTATTCAATATTGTATTTACTTTCCTATTCTATTATTAATATTATAATTTTAATCTAATCATATTGTAATTATTATTATTATTATTATTATTATTATAATCTCATTCTAGTTAGAAATTTATCTTTTAATACCATTGTAATTAGAAATTTGTTTTATCATATCACTATATATATATATATATATATTTAATTTTAATTATTTTTTGCTATAAAAAATTTATTGCTTTTGACTATCAATAATTAATACTTCAAATTTTTGTTAATTTAAAATTATTAAATTTGCAATCATGTCTTTTTTTTCGTGGTAAGTATTAACTCTCTCTACTTACAAATTAATAGAATAATTGTTATCTATATTTCTTATAATTTAGTAATCCTTACATCATTCTTATTTGTGTTTAGAATTATAAATTTATCAATTTATATATTCGTTATTTAACAAAACAAAGCATTCAACAAGTTAAATAATAATAATAATAATAATAATAATAATAATAATAATAATAATAATAATAATAATAATAATAACTCCTCGAATCTTTTACCCAAGCTTTTTTTTTGTCCAACTGGTTACAATATTTAATTTGTTAATGTGAAACTAACTTAATTTAGCTTATTGATGATAAGAGAATAATTACTATTTTAATAATTTTTATTATTAAATTTATTTATTACTCTAAAATTTATTAACTTTATTTTTTTAAAATTAGAAAAAATATTTTTAATATTTTGAAACGATGCAACAGATGAAGGCAAAATACTTGTATAATACAAATAGTTCTTTGCCAGTTGTATCATTGTTAAATTTAACTGCTTATTATGAATTTTAATTAAATTATTTATTGAATTTGTCGATTTATTATTTCAATATATTTTCTTATTTACTTTATAGAGATTAATTAAATTATTTTTATTTGATTATTTATTGATTTTTCAATTTATTTTTTAAATTAGGTGATCTATAATTCAAATATAGTAATACTTTAAACACAATGCAGACTGATTCACAAATAACGGAGACTTATGAAATTGTAGATATGTGAGTACACTAATTTTGATCTCGAAATAAAAAGTTAAATGTTCTATTAAACAACTAATTATAATATCTTTTTAATTAATTTTATTGTAGTTATCAAACAAACATGAGTGAAAAAACATATTTATATTTATTATCAAATCTGGAAAGGTTTTTAATTGTACTAAGAGTTGAGTTAAAAGAAATTATTTATCAAACATTTTAAGTATGTATTTTCAATGAAATTAATTAAATTTCTGTATCTCTATGGATTTAGTTAAAGCTTTTTAACATTATCAATTAATGCCCATAATATTCAGGGATATGAAGGTTTTTTTAAGGAGAAGCAACATATATTAAAAATAGAAACTTTCTTTAATATCAATCTTAAAAAAATTGCAACAAAAAAGTTTATACTAAGGACGAAGAGAAAATACAATGCTACACTTGTGGTGACATTGAAAATATTCAAACTGTCAATAAGTAAGAATGATATTTATTTTAAATATTTTATACAATATTAGTGATTGGTTGTTGTAATATTTTTAATTAGATATATAACGTCTATGAATAGTTTTTTAATATCTTTTAAATTATTTTATAAAATGTCAATTTCAGTATAGTTAACATAAATGAAAGAATTACAGCTAGAATATTTGATGAAGCGGAAATCTTAACTGGAAGTAGGGTTGATAAATTCATGGAGTTGTTAAATAAGGTATACATATATAATCTCTTTGATTTATAATAAATCTTAATTTTTTTAGAATAAATCTTTTATTTTTTTAATAATTAAATTGTATTCATTTTAATTATTTTAATAAGAACCCAAGGAAAAAAAAGTGAATATTATAGGAGATTGATTAGGTGCATTGATAAGAAATACAATTTTTTTTTCAAAACAAAGAAAGAAAAAGATTCTTCTGTAACCAAGTGAGAAGAAAGTTTCAAAAGAAAAAACAATAAGAACATGGAAAAAAGATGGATCATACTGATGGTACCAAAAGTTACAAGATAAGAAATAGTAGGTGCGAGCCTTGTAAAGTCCTATCTCTAGAGAGTAATGAAACTATTTCGGTTGACAACAAATACGAGCAAGGACAAATAGATATTTCGAAGAATTCTTGCTTCAAGTTGGTGATGGAGAAGCAACAAACAATAAGGGAAACGTAACGATACCAGAAGCGATTGTGGCAAAGCATGATAATAATGAAGCCAACAAGAGATTATTAATTGATGAAATATTTCCAACACTTGAAGAGAGTGCAAACTCTGGCTAGTATATGACAAGTCGTGCAATATCAGCAACAAAAAACGAATATGTCAATGGCTTGAATCAAAAGATGATAGAGTTGTTCCTTGGCCAGAGCAAAATCTAGAATAATTTCGATGAGGTAGTAGATGACACAAACAACTACTGCCAAGAGGGATTTCTCAACACTCTATTGCCAAATGGATCGCCTCCGCACAAGCTAGAATTGAAAGTCAACTATTCAAAATTTCTTTGAAAAATTTAGATGTTTGAATGGCCTGTGTAACGGACAGAATAATGTGTAGAAATTTTAGAGCTAATATAATCCATGCTAAAATAACAGTTTTGGACAACACATAGAAAAGGAAGTATTCTTATCTAGAATACCTCTTTTTTTCTGTAAAAAATGAAGGATACTCATTCCGTTTTAAAAAAAAGCAATTTTCAATGTGTCTTTGCTTCTTAATGATAATAAACAAAGCTTAGGGGGCAAACAATATCGAACGTGAGTGTCTATTTACCATATGATGTTTTCTCATATGAACAGTTCTATATGACACTGTCAAGGGAGATATCAATGTTAACAACAAAAGTCCTTATAAAATCAGATAAGAAAAAAATGAAGGACGCAACATACACAAAGAATGTCGTCTACAAAGAGCTCTTGTTGCCAAATAGGTAACAAAATATGTTTAAAATTTTCATCAATAAGATTAAAAAAATATCATTGTTCAAACTAATAATAATACTGATTTCAATTTTGTAGTGAAATAATTTATTTAAAAAGACTGAATCACATGTTAATACATCAACTCTTCAAAAGGGAGAAGGAGATTGACCGGGGTAAATGGAACAATTGTAACTAATATTTATAATGAATAATTTGTATCATTATTTTTAATATAAACAAATGTGTAAAGTCATAGTAGATATTTAAATAAAAAATATCAAGTCTATCTATTTGTTTTTTTCTTAGTATCTTATTATACATATAATAAACCTTTGAAATAAATAAAGAAAAAGAAAAATTATATAACGAATATAAATAACTGGTATTTACGTGCAATGCATGTTCTAAAAAACTAGTATCTTAATTGTATTTAAAAAAATGTATAAAAAATTTTGGTTGAACCTAGTTAATCCGGTCCAATTTTCCAATGTCATGACTTTATCTTTACTAATTTAATGATCGGTCTGGTCCTTAAAATATTGATAATCCGTGCAAATTAATATTGTACAGCTACCACCTATAAATTAGTCTTTTCCAGGAAAAAACAAAAAAAAAAAAAAAAGGCTTACCTATAAAATGCACATAGTGAATAAATATGCATCAATAAGATAAGCTATTAAACAGATAAGAACAATTGGAAAAAGATAAAAAGCGTAGGAAAGAACCAAAAGCAATTCCACTACCAAGCAATCATGCAAGCATTAAGGGCCTACAACAATAAATTAATAATCCTATTTGCATAATTGTCTCTGAGTTGACGCTCTGTCAATGGAGTCTGCCATTATAAATCTCATTTAAGCTCATTTGGAACTCAGAAAGCACTTAAATACTACCTTATAGACTTTGAGTTATAGTTGCAGAGAGTCCCGAGTGCAAAAAAAAAACTTCTACTTAACATTTTTTATGGCTTTAGCAGGAAGCTTTATGCCTAAGACCTCGTTCCCACTCCCAGCGGCCACTTCAAGGCTCATATGCTATCCACGTAAAACTGTGATCATGTAGGTCAATTTTTATTTTCTTTCCTGGTTTTCTTTCTTCTTTGTAAAATTGTTGTGCATGCATACTGTTTGCTAATTACCTCTTTCTCTTCTATCGACCAGAAGATGCGCTGGCCCTCCTAAGCAGCCAAAAATCAGTTCTGGTAGCCATCCACAGATCAATGGTGGACCTAAAACCTTTGAAAAAACACCAAGAGGAGAAAAGATTAATCTTCGAAAAGAAACTAAGAAGAGTAAAGGAAAAGTAGATGATGATACTGCAACGGAAACCCAGACCTCTAAATAAGGGTTACATCTGGCAATTTTTAGCATTGGTTCTTCTAGAGTTATAAAGCTACAAGTAGCAACCCGGCCTGCTGGGGTGAGAGAAGCCTAATTAACTGTAAAAGAAAATAAAAATTAGTATTTCTCTTTGCCCTCAACTGTCAAGAAGTTTACCGTTTGTTTTTATGTTGGTAGCTAGACTTAGTGTTTGTTTTCCTGTTGTTAGAGATAGGCTAAGGTGAGTGTCCCATTTAGTTTCTACTAGGCTGAATAGGCATGTTTAATGTGAATTTGTTTTCTTTTTCCGTTGCTTTCTCCTAAAAGAATGCAGAATTTGAATTTTATACAATTTCTTTTTAAAGTTAACTTTGTTTAAATTTGAGTTTATATTCATAATTTTCTAATCATAGAAATGATTAGTACCAATCAGACAAAGCTCATTGTCCTTTATTGATTTTAGTCTAATAAAGTACATCCTTAGATGATTGTCGAGGTCAATATTCGTAGCCAACAAAGCAAAGGTAGAAACATAAAACAAAAAGTCATTGTAAAATTATTTCTCCGACTACTGATATATTAATTAATAGTATATATGTATATACACTTACACTTTCATGCTAAGTACAACAAAATTCTGTTATTTATGTTATTTTTACATCGTCTTACGACTCAAGGATGAGAGAATGTTTAATTCCTTGTGAGGGTTGATATCTTTTATTCGTACAAAGGAATATATAATTTGAAATTCAATGAGGAAAACCTGTAAGAAGTAGTTTTTTAGGTATACAGAAACTGGATTGTGGGACAATTAAGAAGTACTTTCTTTAGTTAACTGGTGTTGCCACTGCGTTCGGGTCCTAATCCATTCAAGTCCTATTTCAAGAGCGAAAAGCTCTGTTAAGTTTCAATTGTAGGATTTCAACTTTCAAGTATCCACCGGATGTCGGATGTGGTTGTACTTAGAGGGAGTATTAAGAATATGTCATTACAACACCATATCCATAGAGCGGATATAAGGGTAGAAAAACTAGATAGCTAATGAGCCAGTACTTATGTTTTAGCATCAATTGATCGAGCTCAAGTAAGCCTATATCACTCAACTTTATTTTCATGGATTCTAACGTCTTAGGCAACCATTTACTCTACATTTTCAATTCAATCTTTCTAATTTTATAACTTGTGATGTAGACATAATCCTATGAGAACTTGTGATAGAAAGGTTCATAGGATTTTAAATAAATAGGCTACAGGTCTTCTCTCCTTCTTTAACCCTAATATCTTCTGCTTCCATTGAAAATTTGCCTGTGTGAATGAGGAAATGGAAGGAATATCTAGTCTTTCTATTTTTATTGATTTTACTTTTCCAACACCAAGAAAATATTAGTATGTAAATCTTGAATTCCATAGTTATAGATTGCAACAACCAGGATACTTATTCATGCACTTCGAAATCTTTCTTTCGACTGATGTAGAAATATCAATAGAGAACAAGAAGTTGAAAATGAGGAAAAAGGTGAAGCAAGACAATAGATCTTTTGTTAGAGAAAAAAACATGACATCAAAACTCGTATATGGAAGTTGAAGTTTGATTCACTTTTTTTTTTTTTTTCTTTTCGTTTTTATTTAATGGTAAAGCAATACCTCAATATGATTGATCGCTAAAACATATAATGTAGCAATCGATTAAAGATTGATTGCAACCGAAAGAAATAAAAAAATAATATAATTATATAGAAAATATTGCGATCAACTACAAACTAATTAACCGCCTAATTATTACAGGTCAGCTAAAATTTGTGAGAACTTTTTAATTAAAATTGGCAATAATTTTTAAAAAATATTTTTTTGTATAAACAAACGGACCTAATTGTAAATAATTTCTTTAGTGAATTATACTTACGAACAATTGGTTAGTGTATAAAAGTAGTCATACATATTCTTTTTTTAAAAAAAAAGGGTATTTATACATCAACCAATTAAACAGTAATAAAAAACTATTCAAATCAAATCAATTATGTGTAAAGCAAAGTCATTTAATGACTGAACTTAACTATAAAATTAGGTACATTCATTTTTCAATGTGCCATTAGGGGGATAAACTTTCAAAGGCAAATTTACTTTTTGCTGTTCAGTCAAAGAAAACTGCTGAATATGTACATAAAAAGTAGTTTTTTCTTTTTGTTTTCTTTAACTAAAAAAAGACTATTATGTGAGTTAGACACTGCTCTGATCAACTCGGATCACTGATCAGATATTGACATTTCGATTTAAAATATTTTATAAGGTGCATCGACCACTGAGTACTGATAGGAGACACTGCCCCCTTCTTACATAATCATAGCATTGCGCTCATCAGCCCATGACAATAGAGCTCCGTCTAAAGTAGCCCACAAAGTGATTGTGGCTCCTGGATAATAAGGTCAGTATTTAAACATTTACGTAATGGGATGCTATTGTAAAGGATTGAATTCAAATCAAGCATGCGGATGATTTTTTTTTTTTTAGTCTCATAAAAGGTGAATGAATGACATGTGAAATGCATAAATATAGAAGCCATTATGAAGACAAATTAGAAAGATGAAAATGCAAAAATAAAAAGCAATTCCCCAGGCAAGTTGAAAGTTGACCTTGACGTTGACGTTGACGCTGAGTCAATGGAACCAAATCGGTATTTCACTTCAGCATGGTTCAGTCACGATGAAAAGGCTCCTGCTTATAGTCAAAGAAAACAAAAGTAGAAACATCCAATTGAATTGAATTGAGTTCTACTAATTTTCAAAATATCAGTGCTCAATTTTAGCATTAATAAAAAAACAAAAAATTTTCCGTTCATTTTAGTTTTTATTTTTAAAATTTAAAAGGAAATAAAGATCACAAATAAACTTATTTAGAGAGATAAAAAATGTCATATTGACATTTTCGGCCAATTTAATTTTTAAAATTATTTAAAATAATAAAAAAATTATATTTATTTTTTAAGTTAATTTAACCCCTTAATTTTTCATTGTACTTCCAATATAAAGATTAAAGGGGTGTAAATTAGTTTGCAATATACCAATCCAAATTGAACTGGAATGAAATTTTATAATATGGAATTTGAAACAGTTTGGAATATACTATGCAATTTAATAAAATATTTTAATCCCTCTCGTATTCTTTTTTTAAGCAATTCATATTTTATTAAATTATAAAAACCGCGAAAAACTTATTAAATCCAAGATATTAAACCTAACCCAACAGACCTTCTCTATACACCTAAAACTATAACTTGAATTTGATAAGTAAAATAGTCTGGCTATTAAAAACTTCATATATTTGTATAAAATAGAAGTAGATATCTCCTCTTTAACATAAAAAAAGAGAAGTTAAAAAAAAAACTATTGTAATTATCAAAACAATGCAACTCTGTTTATAGCCGAGCCAAAAAAGATACCTTATCCATAACACCTTTTTTTGTTGGCTTAATCAATAAAAGTACCCCGATTTTTGCAACTTGTTATAATGACACCCTAAATTGATCCTCAGCACTTCAAGTTTGAAATATAAAAATATTGTTATCCTAAATTCAAAATCAACTGGAGTTTTAAATAAAATAATATAAAAAATAGTCCCATCAAACTAACTTGGATTAATTTTAAGTCAATCCTCTAAAAATAATTAAAACTCACGTTTTGGAGAAAAAGGGAGAAGCCTTTGTTGGTGCTGTGAGATTAGGAAAAGAGAATTAGGAGAAGACACGGTCTCTTAATCCCCAATCTTCTTGTTCTTCCTCTGTTTTCTCTAGATTTAATTATAGAGTAGAAAAAAAATATTAATTAAATTCCTTTTTGAAACTAAGGAACTCACATTATTGCTGCTATTGGAATCCTTTTATTCTTGGTTGAAATCAATTACTTAACTTCTATGGAAAACCATAGCAGACATTCAAATTCTGCTTTGAAAGCTTTCTTATACATTTTCATACTATTTTTATCTTGAAATGGTAAAAAACCCAGTAAGAAAACATAAAGAATTACCCCATAATGGGAGTTTAAATAATCTTAAATGATGTTAAGAGAGAGGAGCAATGATGGGGTTTTGTGAGCATTTATTCCTGCTTTGGTTGTGTAATACTTCCTTAAGGTCTGAAAATTTAAGCCACAAAATTTTACAAGGTCACAACTTGAATATACAAAATTCTTATATAGAGATGTAAGTAAAGCACACGAAATGGTACAAAATCGGGCACTGAAAAAATTGTTATGTCGCCATTAGAGCACCTAGTATTTTCTTTGTGCAAGACGATAAGTATTGACGCTAAAACATTGAGTTTTGATAATTTTGAAGGGCTTGCGTTAAGTTAACCCAAGCTGATTTGGTGGGATCAATTTTTATGTTATTTATTTAAAACCCTAGCTAATTTTGAATTTAGAGTGATAATATTTCTAAGTTTCTAAGTTGGGCTGTCAGGTGAATGAAAGTCAATTTAGAGTGTTATTGTAAAAAATCGTAAAAGTCGGGGTATTTGCTAGACAATTTGCAAAATGATTTTTTTTTTTTTTACTAACATGCCCGAACTCAAGATGGCTTAATTGAGAAATGGTCGAATCAAATTTATTAAAACTTTTCTACCACTTCCATGGGTGTTTCTACTTTTGAATAATCCAATATAAAGCATTTCTTATATTTGACTCATTCACCAAGCCTTTTAATTTGAAATTTGATTTTCAAAAGATATAACTTGCATTAAAAATGACTAACAATTCTATTTCATTAGAATCTAAAATGCCAACAGACGTAAAAAAAATGCAAAGTACCATCCCTTGAAAGTTTCCCAGCGCTCCCTCTACACCAGCGAGGCTTGACTTACGTCTTGCGACATGCCTGATTCTACAAGTAGTTCTTGTACTAAAATTTAGTCTATTGTTACAAGCTACTAAAGGGAACAAACACCAGTCACTAATATTAGAATATGAAGAGTTATACTTTGCATTGATCAACTCTTTTATCGTGTCAATAACATGATGTTGTGGTTGTCTCTCATTTGAATAAATCAATCCATTACATATCAACCAAATCGTTCATAAAAGCTATGTGAAAGCTACATTCCAAGCTTCGTGAACTTTTAAATTGATAATTTCACTCCATCACTAACCCAAATCTACCATCATTTTTGGAAGCACTGTTACAACACACCGCCGATTTATAAGACAATCCTATATCTTTGTAACAAAAGAGCAAGTCAATAATGCCTTGTTTATATTTTCAACAATACATTCATCCATTTCATGAATACTATTTAGCCTAACCAAGTTTATTCCAATGGAAATTTCATTTAAATAAGCTTTCCAAACAAAGCAAGTAACTTTAGGAGGTATTTCCTCTAAAAAAAACAACTTTAGAAGATATTAAAGATGACCAAATATATTTAAAATTTAATTGAACTAAGTAGCTCCAAATTCCTTCTTGTCTAATAAGCAATATAAATTTTTAATAGACAACATACCTCCTTTGTTGAATTTCTATACCGCTCGTCCTTAATTTCAAGAAGAATTGACACTTCATCTAGTGTTTCTTTAAACTGTTTCTATGATTCCTCCTCAAAACTTCTTAAATGTCTCATTTACTGTAATTCTTAATGTCATTTCCCATTAAAAAAGAAGCCAAAATTATCTACCATTGCTCTTTTATTTTTGCTAAGTGAAATAGTCTCTAAAACTGTGTCTTCAATGGTACTTCAAATAACCAATAATCAAACCACAAATTGATATGTTTTCCACTCCTAAAATCCACTGGAACCCACTTTTGAAAAAATCATTTAAAAAAGGAAACTCTCCAATAGCCACAATGTCTCTCCAATAAGAAGAAAGCTTTTTCCATAATTCTTTATTCATACCAGTTCTTAGCATTGCATCCTCTCCATATTTTGGGATCAAAATGCGATGCCAAAGCCTATATTCTAACTTAAAATGTCATCACCATTTTCCTAAGGAGGACTTATTTTTTCTTTTAAAATTTGGTACCCACAATCCACCCTTATTTTTACTACTGCAAATTGTATTTAGAGTTACCCAATTCAATGGACATCACTTTCCACACCTTTTCTCTATAAAGTAAACCCTTTGAATAGACTCTATTTTTTTTTTCTATAATAGAGATAGTATTTTCTAAATTGACGGCCTAACTTTAAATTTCACTTCGAATTTTTTAAATAGTTATAATTGCACTCTAAATTAACATTTGTATCTTGGACACCCTAAACTTATCAACTAGTTGCAATTACACCCCAATTTAAATTAATATCCAACTCATTATTTTTACATTTTAAAATTGATTCACTTTTAAAATCAAAAATCAAATACTCAATCTTGATTTTATTTGTTTATTATATGAATATTTGAGTTTAATTTTTATTATTTATCATTTAAATACTTGAGCATGAAGTTTATTCTTTTATATTATTTTAATTAAAATTCCGACTTTAATTTACTTTGAGTATGCAATTGCAATAAATTAACAAGCTTAGAGTGTTATAATTCACTTATAGGACGCAATTGCTTACTAAAGGTAAATTAGAATGTATTGCAACTAGAGTCATAAGTTCAAAGTGTCTATAAAAAAATATCGATTTAGAGTGAAATCATAACTGTTTTAAAATTTGAAAGTGAAAAAAAAAGGTTTGGCCATAAATTGGCGGATAAGTTAAAAAAATTACTATCACAAAAAAAAATCAACATCAATGGACTGACACTGACCGCTTAACCCCACCATAAATGCAGTAAGGCATTTTACGCGTCGTTTGTGAAATATCGATTTCAATTACCCTAAATGGATGGATTACCATAAATAGATGGATTTAATGGTTTGATCCATAATGGTAGATAATTACTGATGACAGCGATTTTGAGGTATACGAAACTTACATAATTAGAAAAACACCTGATTATTAGGCCTCCTTTCTTAAGAAAAAAAAATATATTCAGGAAATTAAAAAAAAAAGTTTTCGAAAAATGTTGTATAAAAATATTATGCAAAAGTATTTTTTTAATTTGTTTATATTTTTTTTGGGCATTGGAAATACTCTCAATAAAAATATTTCCCAATAAGGAAAGAGATGATGATGATAGGAATAATCTGTAAAAAATATCCTTAATAATATTAGAGATGTCCTAAATTCTTTTATATATATATAGAAAAGTTCAATGAACCTGAATAATCTCGTGGAATACATAACATCGATAACTTCTGCCTTTAGAATAATATTCATTAAATTGGCGATAATATATAATATACATTGGTTTTTTTTTTATAATAAGTGTTGCATATTTTTATTCTTTTTTCACTTATTATTTATATTCGATTATTATTTTTTTCAAATAATATTATGCATTAGTTACAATTTTTCTCCTATATTATTTAAATTTTTAATTGTGTACGAGGGCGTAGGTAGTACAATTATTTTGTGGGAGCCAAATAAAAATTCTTTTAAAACTTTTAGAGAAAGGCCAAATGTAATACTGAATCAATAAAAAGTTTTTAATCTCTTTTTTTAATTTTTCTTTTTTCTTTCACGATTTTTCTGATTTTTAATCTCTTTTATTAATATTTTTTTTCTTTTATAAATTTTTATTTCTATAGATTCTCTGCAACAACATAATAAATTAAATTTTGGAGATTTTTTTTTAATTTTAAATTATCTCATCTATTATATCCTACAAAATCACATAGCTCTAACACCTTCTTAACTATAAAATGGTCATCTCACATCATTCTAAAAGGAACATAATTTAGTAAAGTCACTATATTCTCTGGAAGAATACGAAAAGATTAGTAAGAAATGTCTAATGAAAGGTAGCACAAGAGCCACCGCCAATACTTAGACTATGCCTCTTCCATCATCATCTATCGGGATCGCCTGTTTTCTCGAGGGAAACAACTATTTGGTCACTGGCGCTACTGGCTTTCTGGGTAAAGGTATATTTCTTTTGTTTATGGCTTTAAACATTAATAAAATTGTTAGTTTGATGACTATAAGTGTTGGATTATTCAATATCAATATCCTGAAATATATTTATTTCATGCACTTCATTTTCTTTTCGAGAAGAAATTAAAACTGGAAATTGCAGATCAACAAGTTCTTCATCCACTTTTGATGCATTGTTCACAGTTTATAATATACAAGTCAGAAAGCTCATTTAAAGTTTAGAATTCAAATTTCAATACATTAGTTACAGTATCTTGGAGTTCATCAAATATATAACTTTCTCACAGATTATATATGCGTGTTTGATCTGATTTGCGATTTTGTAATTTAAGCTATCTCAACTGTTCAATTTTCTTTTTGGTTGCATGCAGTTCTAATTGAGAAGAAAATCAAGTTACGATAATTAATAAAAATTATATGCATATATGCATTTCGCATGATTCTCATCGTCGCAAGAATCTAGACTCTCAATGAGGGGTTTTAATTTTTCTGTTATCTTTTTTCTCTAGGGGTTTATTTCTTATATCTTCACCAAGTTTTTAATTTTTTAATTATTTATTCTTTTGATTTTTCATAATATAAAATTATTATGAAGAATAAAACTCTTTCAAAACTCACCTAATAAAAAAATTTCAATTTATATAGATATATAAATATATCAATAGAATCTTATATTTTTTTAAATTAAAATTTCAATTGTTTACCATCCTATATTTAATTACGTAAATTTTATTTGAAATTTTTTATTTTTTAAAAAATATCCAATCATATATGAAAAATATAAAAATAATATATTAATAAAAATAATATATTTTTTCTTTTTTTATCTCTCTTTTGAATAAAATATTATATATATATATATATATTCTATTTAAAAATTTATTTTTTAAAAAATATATCCAATCATATCATATAAAGATAATATTAATAAAAAATATATTTTTCTTTCTTTATCTATATTCTAAAAGAATTAAATATTTAATAAATAAATTATAAAAATTTTTCAAATGTCTTATTATCATATATATTCATTAAAAATGAATTTAGTAAATATAAAATTTAAAATTTTGAAATGCTTAGTTTTATATATATATTTAATTTATTAGAAGGTCTAATGGACTAAAATAATATTATAAGCTGTACAACAATCAAATCGGTAACTCAACTAACAAAAAAATTTCAAAATATACAGATATATATTATGAATAAAATATTATTTTCTTAAAATTAAAATGTTCAATTGTTTACCATCTCAGATTTAATTATATAAATTTTATTTAAAAATTTACTTTTAAAATAATATATCTAATCAAATCTTAAAAACATAAAAAATAAAAAATATTAATCAAAATAACATACTTTTTCCTTTTTTTATCTCTCTTAAATAAAATAATATATATATTCTATTTGAAAATTCATATTTTTTTAAAAAAATATCTAATCATATCATACAAACATAAAGAAAAAATATATATTTTCTTTCTTTCCTTTTATATATTTCCTAACAGAATTAAATATTTAATAAATAAAATATAAAAAAATTTCAAATATCTCATTATCATATATATTCATAAAAAATAAATTTAATAAAGATAAAACTTAAAATTAAATGCTTAATTATTTGCTTGATTTATTTAAAAAATAATTTTTTTATTCATTAGAAAGTTTGATGGGCCGAAATAATACTGTATATTACATAATAATCAAATTTATGAAAACACTTATGGTCGAGAGAACTCGAACTTGAGACTTTTATTACTCCTTATATAAGTGAGAAGATAATCAAACCGCACATAATTGGTTTAAAAAATAATTTTTATAAATTATACTCAATCAATTAATAAACTATAATTTTTAATTGGTCATCATTAAGGGTATTCTAGAACATTTTAAATTTAATCAATGGTGCTATTGAAAATCTCATTATTCCCCTTATTCTCACTTTTATATATAATATAGATATATAGTGTAGAAGTATAGATTATAGATTTATATTTTATTAATTATTGTGTTTTAACTTTTTTTTTTTTTTACTGAGTTTAAAACAACAATGAGCATTATTCTTGGAAAAAATATTTATGTAAGTAACACATGCAATGCATATTCTTAAGTACTAGTGCGTGAGTATAAATATAATAACTCGTGTAATTTTTGCTTTAGGTGATAGATGAGGAACTATTTAGATGCTTGAAAGAAATTCATGGAATATCCTATGAAGCATTCATGACAAGTAAGCTTTTTCCGGTGCTTGGAAACATATGCAAAGATAATCTTGGGATGGATGGTTATACTGCTCGTGAAATCGCAAATCAAGTCCATGTAATTATAAATACAGCAGCCAACACAACCTTTGATGAAAGGTAGGCAGTATAGGATACAACAATGACAATCAAACCTTAGCCTCGAACTAGTTGAGATTGGGTACATAAATTATTTGTTTTAAATATGCGTTTTGATCAAATTTAATATTAATGCAAAGCAAAAGCGTAGGTCCGAAAAAATTTTGAAGGGGAACTTGAAAATTGTTTTATATATTAATAGAAGTTATAAGTACCGCTTGCATGCTTCTCTCTCTCAATATTGAATAATGAACTGCATATATATAGGTACGATGTTGCCCTTAACACTAACACCAAAGGACCTTCTCGATTGTTAGACTTTGCAAATAAATGCAAGAACCTGAAGCTATTCCTGCATGTCTCAACTCGTAATGATTAATTAAGTTTATTAGATATCTAAGTGCCTAATATATTATAATCGATTCTATATATATATATATATATATATATATATATATATAACAGCCTATGTTAACGGAGAAAGAGATGGAATAGTAATGGAGAAGCCTTTCCATTTAGGTCGTAGCATCGCAGAAGAGAGGAAGAACTCAACAACATCGTCATCACAAGTTTCTCTCCCTTTGTTGGATGTAAGTGCAGAGATGAAATTGGCTTTTGAGATGATGAAATCTCTTGAATATGATAATCAAAGAGATAAAAAAAATGAAAGATTTGGGAACTCAGAGGTAAATTGCTTTTGTTTATAAATATTCTCCCTTTTTTCCTTTTTTTGCACCATGTTGCCAAGGCAGACACAACCCAAATTTGTTAGGGAGGAAAAGAAAAACCTTTGCTTAATTAAGGAGGCCAAACTATATATATATATACACTGATTCAATCGCTTGTGGTGATGCAGGGCTAAAATGTGTGGGTTCTATGACACTTACTCATTCACCAAAGCAATGGGCGAGATGCTAATAAATAGCAAAAGAGAAAGTCTCACCGTACCAATTGTCAGTGTCCGCCCTAGCATTATTGAAAGCACCTATAGAGAGCCCTTCCCTGGATGGATACAAGGAAACAAGTGGGATATGAATTATGCATCCTTTGCTAGCTAGCTATTAAGTACTTAATTCTTTTTTTTTTTCTTTATTAATATATCATTTATTAACTTCTTATGCTATTTATATTTAATTATATCATCAGAGTGATCGATCCGCTATTCATATCCTATGGGAAAGGTCAACTTTCAGGTTTTGTAGGAAACCCCAACACAATTTTGGACATTGTATGTAAGCATATGTGTATATTACATATATTTCTCTTTATCTCTAGTTATGTCATATATGAATGGAATATAGAACTAACATACCTATACAAATACAGGTACCTGTGGACATGGTGGTGAATGTGATCCTAACAGCTAAAGCAAAGCATGGAAGTAGTGTTAAAACACAAGCAGCAGAACTTATATACCACATAACTTCTTCTGTTTCTAATCCTATTTCCATCGGTGACGTTTTCAACTTTGCCTGGAATCACTTCACTTGTTTTCAACTAGTAAACTCTGATGGGATCAAAATTGGCGTCAAGAAGTTCAAGTACTTCACCTCAATTCACACTTTCTCTTCTTGGCTTAAGGACCAACCACAAACAAAATATTGCATAAAAATGGTTAATCGATTTCTTCACATAGCTAAAATATATGAGCCCTATGTATTGTGTAAAGCACGGTATGTAGTAGTTAAAATATCTAACAGTATTTTTTATTCAAAAGATTAACGTGTGCATGGCAGAAAATTGAATTATGAGTTAATAATATATAATTTCTAACAGGTTTGACAACAGCAACACTAAGAAATTGGTAGAAGACATGTCTGGTGAAGAGAGTACATGTTTGGATTTTGATGTGGAGAGCATACAGTGGAAGCATTACATCGAAAGCGTTCACCTTCCAGGTCTCCGCAAACATGTTCTTCAACAAAAGCTTTTAGCAGGTGCAAGGTTGTGATAAGTTCATCTGTTTTGTAAGAACAAGATCTGTAAACTATATCTTCTAAAAAAAAAATAAATATGTGAACAGTACATACCATACTACTATTAGTTTGCTTTCTTGTTTGTTTCCATTTGGAGAATATATTTATATAACATATTATTAGTTTGTGATAATAAAGAATCTGTTCGGTATTTACGGAATGATATTTTGACTAAGTTAAGAACTAAACAATGAGAGTGACATCAAGGCCTGAACAATGCGACATCTGAACAGAAATACACCTGAGCAACATCACAACCAAACAAAGTTTAAACTTTGTAACGCTCAATAAATATTTGGTCAAAAGAGTCATTAAAAGTCATCAAAAGCCAACAATATTGTTTAGCATTTATGATTAGATTCTAGCTTTAGCCGTTATAATCCAAATTGTACTATAAAAAAGAAATGTAATCGGAAATGGGATATACGATAAGTTTTACTTCTCACATTGAAAACATTCTTAGAAAATTACACTCGTCAAATTGGTGCGGTGAGCGTCGACCCATAAACCTTTCATCCTGCAATGGCTTCTCCTAGCTCTCCTCATGACCACAATGGTGCTCAAAATCCTGATGTCCAACATCCAAGATTTCAATCTCCCCCTTAATTGTTGGTCACTAATCCCCATAATTTAAGTCAAGCCAATAACCCTAGTAGTTCTAGCCAAACTTAGATCATCGACCCACAGGTGGCCAAATCTTTAACAGAGGCATATAATAATTTTGCCTCAATTTTAGCTAGATTTATGCAAACACAATCACCTTTGCAACCTGTGCCGCAACAACGCAGTTATACATTGAGAAATGACAAATAGGTTGTTCAGGAGATAAGGAAAGAGTGCTCGAATTTTTTAGATGAAACAGAATCGTCCTAGAATGTCACTGCGACCACTCAAGATGGAGTTGAAGATCATATAGTAAAAAATCCTTCAGATGAAAGTTTCCGTTTGAGGATCAAAGAGATCCTCAAAGAATATAGGGTGACTGGTAACCACAGTGATTATGGGTTGAGAAATGACTCTCCATTATCATGGGAGGTCCTAGCTGTATCCTTCCCATCTAAATTCAAAATGCCAAGTTTTCAAGCATATGAAGACACTTCAGATCCAAGGAGTCACCTTGCCAATTTCCACACAATAATGCATATTCAAACAACTACAGATGGATTATTGTGTAGAGCTTTCCCAGCATCTTTAAAGGGTCCCGCGCAAGAGTGGTATCAGATGCTCAAGACAGGCTCCATATCATCTTTTGCTCAGCTCGCCTCAACATTTAAGGCGCATTTCATTACAAGTAAGCAAGAAATCTCTTCAGATTCGATTGATTTGAAGAGAGAAGATGGTGAGTCGTTGCAAGCTTATCTTGCCAAATTTCAGAAGCTAGCCATGCAGATTGAAGATCTAAATGCAAAAGTTGCCATAAGTGCCATGGCGAAAAAACTATAAGTATGGAAAATTGTTTGACTCAATCAATATTGATCCACCGCTTTCTTTCACAAAATTGATGGCCAGAGCAAATAATTATGCTCAATTGGATGAAGTTTCAAAGCAATAGCAACAATCTCAAGCAAAAGTTTCTCATGATCGGAAGAGAGAAGAACCGAGCAGAAGAAGGTCACTAACGCGATTCGACAGATCATATCTTGTTCGGTCAAACTACGCTTCAAAGACCCTATATACCCGAGCAAAGGAGCCTAATGAGTGGCAGTTCACACCATTAACCAAAAGCCGAACATATATCCTAGATTGGATATAGAAGCATGGTGATGTAGTTTATCTCACTTATCCTAAAAGGATGAGGGATGAGTCCTTAACCTTTCGGGATTAGAGTAAGTACTGTGCATTTCATAGAGATGTTGGACATGATATCGAACATTGCTGGCAACTTAAACAGGAAATTGAAAAAATAATCCACTGCGATGTTCTTAAGAATTTTGTGCAGGGACGAACAGAGACGAATGCCAATGCTAATGATATAAAAGAGCATAAGTCATCCACCAAAATAGAGATTGTATGTGTAATTAATACGATCTTTGGTGGACTGACTGGTGGGGACAGTCAAATGGCTCGAAAGTGAAATGCAAGGGAGATTTATTCCCTCCATGAAAGAATTTCAGTCAATCAACCACCAATCATTTTCATGGAGGAGGGCGAATTGAGAGTTCAGCATCTATATGTTGATGCATTAGTAGTGCAAGCCATCATTGAAAATTACAGAGTCAAACGAATATTAGTAGATGATGGTAGTGCAGTAAGTCTTTTAACTTTTGATGTTTTTAAAGCTTTAAAATTGAAACTTGATGATCTAAAAACTATTCGTACACCTTTAGTTGGCTTTGCAAGAAAACAAGTTCAAGTTGAAGGGTCTGTTTAGGTTTCAACAGAGTTAGGAGAAGAAGAGCACACCAGGAAGTTCCAAGCAGAATTTTTGGTGGTTGGCATTTCGTTCCCCTATAATGCCATTATTGGGAGGCCAATGCTTTATGATATAAATGCTTGCACATCAATTAAGTTTTTAACCTTAAAAATTTTTTGATAATGATAAAGTGGTTGTAGTGAAATGTGATCAAAGAGTTTTCAAGGAAACATATATTGTTGCATTAAAGAGCTCCTGTCCCTCAATGCATAGCCTGCTCACAAAATAAAAGATGCCTCAAGCAAAAGAAGCATAACAGGCAAGAGAAGGTGTAGAGCCTTTTGATATCCCAGGAGACCGAACAGAGTTAAGCCAAGAACTGGAGGCTGTAACTGTTGAGGTCGAATTGGAAGAAGGAAAAAAAGTAAAAATAGGAGCCACTACAACTGGGGTAACATTGCAAAATCTTTTGTCTACCTTAAAAAACCATAAAAATGACTTTGCATGGCATGCTAGTGACATAATAGGGATTGATCCATTAATGATGAGTCATAAATTAAGCATTGACTCTAATATGAAACCTATAAAACAAAAAACAGGAACCATGCACCTAAACAACAAACAATAATTCCTGCTGAAGGAGATAAACTAATACAAGCTGGTTTTATTCGGGAGGTTTTATATCCTACTTGGCTGGCTAATGTTGTGCTTGTTCCAAAGCCAAGTGGCAAATAGAGATTGTGTGTAGATTTTATAGATTTAAATAAGGCATGTCCAATGGATTCGTATCCACTCCTGAACATTGACCAATTAGTGGATTCTACGGCTAGTTATGCAATGTATAGGTTCATGGACGCAGCCACAGCATATCATCAAATTGAGATGCATAAAGCCGATGCAGAAAAAACGGCCTTTATTATTGATAGGGCCACTTATTGTTAAAGGGTCATGCCATTCGGTCTAAAGAATGTTAGAGCAACATACCAACGCCTAGTGAATAAAATGTTTAAAGACTTGACTAGTGATTCAGTTGAAGTCTACGTCGATGAAATGATAGTTAAAAACAAAAAAGTCGAACATCATGCATATGATTTAGGGTGAGCCCTAGACATATTACACAGGTATGGAATAATATTAAATCCTGAAAAATGTGTTTTTGTGTCACTATAGGGAAATTCTTGGGATTTATGATATCCTAGAGAGGAATTGAAGCAAATCCACAGAAAATAAATGCTGTCCTGGACATGCAACCCCCCTAGGATGATTAATGATATGCAAAAATTGAACGGGAGAATTACTACTTGGGGGCGATTCATTTCCTGTTCGGTAAAAAGATTTCTTCCTTTTTGCAACACATTAAAAAATGTAAAGGACTTTACATGGACAAAAGTTATTACTAATAGGGGCACTTATTGTTACAGGGTCATGCCGTTTGGTTTGAAGAATGCTGGAGCAACATACTAACGCCTAGTGAATAAAATGTTTAAAGACTTGATTAGTGATTTGGTTGAAGTCTACGTTGATGACATGATAATCAAAAGCAAAAAAGCCAAACATCATGCATATGATTTAAGGCGAGCCTTAGACATATTACACAGGTATGAAATGAAATTAAATCGTAAAAAATGTGTTTTTGGTGTCACTACAGGGAAATTCTTGGGATTTATGATATCCCAGAGAGGAATTGAAGCAAATCCATAGAAAATAAAGGCTGTCCTGGACATGCAACCCTTAGGACGATTAATGATGTGCAAAAATTGAATGGGAGAATTATTGCTTTGGGGTGATTCATTTCCTATTCGGCAAAAGGATGTCTTCTTTTTTTATAAAATATTAAAAATGTAAAGGATTTTACATAGACAGAAGAATGTCAAAAGGCATTCAAAGAATTAAAAGAATTTCTTGCATCGCTACCACTCCTTAGCAGGCCAAAAGAGGGAAAAGCATTATACCTTTACCTATCTGCAGTAGCGGGGACTGTAGCCTCAGTTTTAGTTCGAGAGGAGGGGCCGAATAGTATCCTATTTACTATGTAACTAGGGTACTGAGAGGTGCAGAGGTAAAACATTCCTATCTAGAAAAACTGACATATACAGTCATAATAACTTTTGTAAAGTAGCGCTATTCTTTTCAAGCACACACAATTTTATGTACGCACTAATTATCCTTTGACGAAAGTTTTGTAAAAGGTTGAAACATTAGGAAGAATGGTTGAATGGTCCATCATGCTAGGAGAATTTGACATCCACTATGTACTAAGGACAACCTTAAAGGCATAGGCACTTTCGGATTTCGTTCTTGAATGAACAAAGGCGTCAATACTGGATGAGCATTTAGTTACAAAATAATGGTGCTGACAACTCTATACAGATGATGCAGCAAATCAATCAGGAGCAGGAGCAGGAATCATTTTGAAAAGATCGAATAAAATCAAGTTCCAATACGCCGTTCAATTGAACTTTGAAGCAACCAATAATGTAGCTAAGTATGAAGCATTAATAACTTAAATTAAGTTGGCACAAGAGGTAAGACCTGAGCACTTAATTGTTTACTCTAACTCATAATTGGTTGTAAATCAATTGCTAGGTACCTATGATGTTAAGGAACCAACTCTCGTCAAATATAAAACGCTAGCCATAAAACTACTCTCTCAATTGGAGAAATGGTGATACAGCAAATCCCTCGAGCCCAAAATATAGAAGCAAACAACTTGGCAAAAATAGCAGCTTCAAAAAATGAGTGGACGAATAGTGCAATGCCTTTGGACATACAAAATCAATCAAGTATTGAACAAGAAAATATCTCCATGATAGCACCATTGCAAGGTTAGATGAAGCCCATTTTTGATTATTTGGACCAAGAAATTTTCCCTCAAGACAAGAAAGAAGCAGTTAAGATTTCCAGGAAAGCAATCAATTATGCCTATGAGCATTTAACGCTTTATAGGAGATCCAAGGAACATCCTTGGGCAAAATGTCTCATTGAGGAAGAGGCAAATTGTGTTTTTAATGAAGTTCATGAAGGTTTATGCAGTGCTCATGAAGGTGCTGATTCCTTGATTTGAAATCTTGTTGCATGGCTATTACTAGCCTACAATGAGGATCGATGCAAAATAAAAAGTCAGAACCTATAAGTAATGTCAGGTGCATAGTAACGCACCAAGACAGCTAGCTATGAAAATGCAACCCTTAGATAGTGCATGGCCATTTGCACAATGGGAAATTGACATTTTGGGCCCTTTTCCTAGAATAACTAGATAGAAAAAATTTATAATCGTGTCGGTTGACCATTTTGTAAAATGGGTAGAGGCAGAATCATTATCAACAATATTGTCGAACAAGATTATATCGTTCTTTCAGAATAATGTGATATTCCGATATAGAGTACCGAGCAGCATAGTCATTGATAATGGAAAACAATTTAATTCATCTCATTTTCATAATTTTTGAGATAATTGAAAAATTAAATTACATTTTACATCAGTGGCGTACCCATAAACAAATGAGTTAATAGAAGTTACTAACTGAACTGTCTTACAGGGGTTAAAGAAAAGATTGGATGTAGAAAAAGGAAATTGGGCGAGTGAATTAAGCAATGTACTATGGATTGACCGAACGACACCAAAATCAGTAACTGGGGAAACCCAATTTTCCTTAGTCTATGGGACAGAAGCGGTAATCCCGATTGAGACAGGTGTACCAAGCATTCGGACTATGCATTTCAATGCTACAACCAATGATGAGAACATGAGACTCGCCATTGATCAGTTGGAAGAATGGAGAGACCATGCTAGATTACAAGCAGAAGCATGCCAAACGCAGATGATGCAATTTTATAGTAAAAGAGCTAAAGAAAGAAGTTTTCAACTAGAAGATTTAGTCTAAGAAAAGATAAAAATCATAAGAGGAATGACAGGAGTTAGCAAATTAGGTCTAAACTGGGAGGGACCATATACAATAACATAAAGAATAGGACCGAGTGTCTATAGAATTAAAGATGTAAATGGCAACTGCCACGAAGATGGAATGCAGAGAACCTGCAAAAGTATTATATGTGATGTATTAGAGGAAAAATAGGTTTTTTTATCTAAGTGTTACAATCTTAGGAAAATGGATGTAAATGGAATAGCTCGAGAAAGCTATAAGGGTAGAACAAATCCTAACAAATAGGTTTTTTCTTGTCTTTTCTCGAATAAAAATAAAAAATGTAGTTGATTATATTGGTATCGTGCAGGTTCTTTATAAAATGAAAGAGCAAAATGGCTGAACTGCTTTAGAAAAATAAATAAAATATACATCACGAGCCTAAGTAAGCTCGAGATAGAAAAGAGTTTGAGAACTCAAAATCTGAAAAAGGCAAAATATATTCTATTTATAAATGTACGAACATATAAAATACTTAAAAATTTTTTACAATCATCAATTTTGTTGCTCCGGATGTAAAGATCCTCCTTGTTCGTCAGAATGTAAAGGGGAGCTAGCACTCACATTTTTGCTAGGATCAATGAGGGAAATGCCACTGATGAAATCAAAATTATCATTTGGATACCTAGCCTGAAGAGCAGCAGTGATTCGCTCTTGGAAATTATCCACAATATCGACAATCTTGTTTAGCGCTTCATTAGTCTCCTTATGGGAGGCCTTCAAATCTTTTTTCAGCTGATCACGTTGCTTCTTAGCCTTTAGCTTAGCTTAGCTTGCTCGAGCTCAATTTTTTCTTTCTCCAATTGAATATTTTTCGAGCTTGTGATTAAGGCTGTATCTGTAACCTTCCTATACTCATCATTAAATTGATTAAATTGCTCTTTTAAAGCATAGATTTCCTTATTGTGAGTAATGTCAGCATTATCCATCATCTCTTTAGCAGTTTCAGCCATCTGGATAGCCTCATTCCTGGATACTTCAAGTTTTGCACAATGGTTGCGTAGCCTCATTCCTCATGACTGCAACTTGTTGAACAACCTCGCAACATACGGGCAAACATAAGAATAAAACATAAAGTAGAATGAAAAGAAAACAAGATAAAAAAGATAGTAGACTCACAGAAAAAAATGCTACAGTTCATTTGGTAAAAAGTTGTTTCTTCTTCCATAGAATCTTAATACTTCCAGTTTTGAGAAAGTACAAAAAGTCTAGCTAGATCCCTGCTCACTAGGCTGTGCAAACAAGATGCAGAGGGCCCATGGAAACTCTTAATGTATTTCTCCACATCAGGCCGAATAGGTTTTAGATGAGCAGATTCCTCAGCAGTTCTTGATCTAACTCTTTTTCTTTGCCTAGTAAGAGGAACGTTATCCTTAGATGCCAATTGAGTAGCATTAGTTTCCCACAGGAGATTGTAGGAAGAGCAGGTGATCTCCTCATAATGCTTGGACTTTTTCCTTGTTTAGGCATCATTGGAGGAACAAAGTTAGGAGTAGCGGTGGTATCACTTAATCTCCTATTTGATACCGAGGTGAGTTGATCAGTATCGTCATCCTCATCCCTCAACATCAAACCACTCGTTCTCCTTGGTTGGGCAGATGCTTTGCTCTCCCTCTTTTTTCTTCTTTTTTCCTCCAGTCTTTTTGCAAGATCTCCACCAGCCATATTTGCCGAACAAAGCAAAATGTTAAAGTTCAGTTAGGGTATACATAAAGTAGAAGCTAAATGTATACCTTATCTATTTTTCCATTTTCTCGAGCAGGTGGAAGGGTATTTTAAGGCGAGAAGGCAAATGAGATGAATGGGTTTTAAGACATATTCAGAAAGAGCTTCAATGCTGGCTCTTTCCTTTTGAGTGAGGGAACGATCCTCTCTGAACGAGGGAACTGTTCGAGACCAAGAAGTGTTCACCTCAAAATCTGTCGGGCTTTTCACCATAAAGAATTTTTTCTTCAATCTGCCCTTTAAAGAAGCAGTTAACTCATTAAAGATACTGAGACCACCGTGGGCAGAAAGGTAAGGATGATCTTTTCTTTCTCTGATGGATAAAGTATATAGTCCATTGACAATAAAGGAAGAAAACTCTAGATTAGACCTTTGGGCCAGGAGGGAGAGTCACAGCACAATTATAATACTGTTCGGGGCAAGTTGCAATACAGTAATTCTAAGCTGGTTAAGGTAGTCACAGAGCTCTGGTTGAAGAGGGAGCTGAACACTCACCCTCAAATACTCCTCATACAAAATCAAAAAATTGGGACTCTGCTTAATGCTAGCCCAAACGTCTTCGCCCACAAATAAAAGTTCATACTCCGCATTAATGACATACTTAATTCGAAGTGTTTCCATGTCTTCAGAACGAAATAAAAGAGCACAACTATGCTACTCTATTTTCTCTCTCTGTAGTCGATTTCTTCCTTTTTATAGGTTCCACCGTTTTTTCCAAAGGGAGAGATCTACTACTGGGGCGACTTGCTGCTTTTCTCCCTATTATAATGGCAGAAGTGGAAACCCTTCCAAAAGCTTTTGTGGTGGTTTCCATGGCAGCAAAAATATAATTTGATGGAAAATCACTGGTTCTGGTTTTCTCAAAACTTGAAGAAGATTAATTAGAGGTTTCTAAGGCAATGCCTTTGCCTTTGCCCTTATTGGTGGAGGGTGTAGCCATAATATAAATGGGAACAAGAAATGATGATAAAAAATAAAATTTTTTTGCAGAAATTTGTAATTACCTCTTTTGTAAAAAGTTCGCGGAGAAAAGAATCCAGGAGTTGAGGATTTGGAGTTTTTGATGCCTGAAAATGGAGGAATGATGAAGTTTAAAACGTCAGCAAATTGAAAGGACACTTACACCAGAAAACTAAAAGGTCACTCTTTAATGAAGCATTCAGAAGGCGCATCGTTTCAGGAGGTGTCGTTAAGCTCAAAAGTCACATCCATTAGAAGCAGACAGATAATGATTTGACGCTTGGGGCTTACGTGGAAGTCTAAATAAATGGCGTGCATACCAATTTGTAAAACCTGAATGCATGAAGCAATGGGGGATAGAACAAGCAAAAGCTAAACATAAATGATTCGACATTTTTAGGGCGACTTTTGATAACAAAGAATCTGTTCGGTATTTACCGAACGATATTTTGACTAAGTCAAGAACTAAACGATGAGAGTGACATCAAGGCCTGAACAATATAACATCCGAACAAAGATACACCCGAACAATGTAACAAGGTTTAAACTTTATATCGCTCAATAAATGTCTGGTTAAAGGAGTCATTAAAAACCAAGAATATTGTTTGACATTTATGGTTATATTCTAACTTTAGCAGTTACAATCCAAATTGTACTATAAAAAAAAATGTAATTGGAATTGGGATTCAAGATAAGTTTTAGTTACACATTAAAAATATTCTCAGAAAATTACACTCATCAGTTTTCTTTGGCAAATAGTTTTGTTCTTTTTATCAATAAAATAAATTAAAATTTATTAGAAATGCAAGAAAAACTTTTCGAATTTCAGCAATAATCCCAAGTCAATAGACTCTCCCAATACATCAAACTAAACCTAACTAGAGAATGATAAGTGAAAAAATTTGTCCATGTTATATCTAAATAAAGAAAACAAGTTAATTACAAAACAGAAGCTTGTTATTAAGACAAGACCAAAGAAATCTTTTGCAATAAACCTATTTTACATATTAAGAAGATATAACACTAATAAAGTTCTTCGAATCATAAATTGGAGAATTGATTTTTTCCCAAAACTAAATGCAAGAAATTTTCATAATATAAACTAATTTTATAATATAATAACCAATATAAATTAATCAATATAAAGAAAGTTTTTATTTTGAAAATTGAATTGAATTTAAAAGATAAGAAATATATATATATATATATATATATAACGGTTTCAATTTGAATGATTTTAATTTTAAGATAGTAGACTGAATTAAAAGTTAAATTTTTAATTTTTGTTTAAATAATCAATATTTTAAAACTGCAATTTTAGATTGGTTTAGATTGATTTGAGCAATTTAAGCTGTTTGATGCCTAGCCCCTGCTCATCACCACTTCAATTGGAACTTATTTAGTTGAATGTAAAATAAGAAGTGAAATTCTTTGGAATTTGTAAAATACTTGTTTGGGAAGAGGTAAAATAAAAAATGAATGTAAAATATTTTATTTTACTTCCTCCAATTTACTCTTCGAAATGGAAGAAAAATAAAAATAACAAAGATTAAGTAAAACAAATTTATTTTACTTCCACTCTTTTATTTTCCCTCCAAGCCAAACAAAGAGCATAAAATAATGAACTAAAATAGATAACACTCTCTTTTATTTAAAAAGATAGTTCATATTTCATTTTTGATTTGTCCCTAAATATGGTCCATTTTATTTTTTTATTATAATTAATCATTGAATTGTCTAATATATATTTATTAAATCATCTTATTTTTAATCACTTTTATTTATTATTTTAATATTTCGATATTATTTAAAATGAGTATAATAAAAAGTTATATGAATAAAATTATTATTTAATTATATTTTTTAGTCTGTATAAAGTAGAAAGTGGACGACCTTTATGAAACTGAGTTAATGCCATTTTACTTTCTCATTTTGCATCATCCTTCCATCCAAACAAAGCATTAGCTTGCTCGACACCATTTTTTTTCAACAAAATTTCGGTCTCCCAGTTTTTTAAATAATGAGGCGGGTGTATTAGCGAGCAACTCAGAAAGTCACTTCTCTCCCTCTTTTTCTGTCGCTCTCCGTCTCGGGTGCATTAGTTTCTCCATCTTCACTTTCGATAATGGAGTTGGACCCTGACGACATCTTCAAAGACGAGGAAGACGACTCCGATTCTGAGTTTTATCAGGTATTTTTTTCACGTATTTTGTAAATTAGAAGAGTAATCGACTTGCTGTTAATTAATTTGCTGTCTTAACTTTGCAGCAAAGGGAAACCTCCAAAGAATTTGTGGTCTACCTGGTCGATGCTTCTCCCAAAATGTTTAGCACCACGTGCCCTGGCGTCAGTTTCCCTCTCTGTCTTCCTTCCTAGTATAGTTATTTTATTTTCTTTTAAAACTGTTGTTTTAGTAATTAATTCAATTGAATTGTTTAATTTACTAAGATGTTGACGAAAGACTCAACTGCAGTTGCCAGTTGATGGCTAATCAACTAAAGTTGTTCATTAGAATGCTCATTCGTTATTCCTTGACTTGAAGCTGTGTTACATTGCTTTGAGGCAGTTGTTTTTTTTCAATGTAACTCAGGCTTTCTTTTGTATGATGTAACGTAAAGTAAAAATGCAATTGATTACATTATTTTGAATTCCATTATAACCTACAAACATTACCTTCCTAGTGATGGAATAATTATAGCCGTCTTGCTGGTTATAGGCTTCACTATAATATCATCTCTAGCTTTTGAATTGGTACCATATCGAATAGAAATGAGGGTAACGCTTGAGCTTTTTAGCTGCTTATATGATGCTTTACTAAGTAAATTGATGTTTTTTCTCCTCTCTGATACCCAGTTTTGATTGTTTGGATTGCTGTAAAAGAAAGGATAAAACTATTAGATTGGCACCTTCTATTGGTGCCATATATAATTGGTTACTTTTCATATGCTGTACATTGCTATTATTTGCTTTTAGGATGGGTGAATTTGACATTTCTTGCTTTTTTCTAATGTTGGCAGGAAGACCAAAGGGAAGAAACTCATTTCCACATTGCTGTGAGTTGTATTTCACAGTCTTTGAAGACTCAAATCATTAACAGATCATATGATGAAGTTGCAATTGTCTTCTTCAACACTGTAAGCTGTTTATCTTTTTTCTTTTTTTTGTCTTTTATTTATTTATTTTGAGATAGACTGTAAGTTGTTTGTCTGATGGCTGGAGTTTCATGTTTCTTTGGATACTTCCATGCTTGCAAATTCTTGTAGATTGAGTTATTTTATGAGTGTTGTCTTTAGAGCCTTTACATTCTTTCTCAAATATTATTCCTGGGATGTTTCTGTTCGTGCTCTTTTCTTTTTTAATGTCCAGATTTGGCTTCTTGAGCATTAACCCAGTATTCTAGGCTGTGGTGTTAAGTTGCTCTATGATTTAGTTCATCCTTATTTTATGAATTATTGCAGAGGCAAAAGCGGAATTTGCAGGATCTAAGTGGTGTCTTTGTATTTAATGTTGCTGAAAGAGAGTATCTGGACAGACCAACTGCTAGGCTTATAAAAGATTTTGACTGCATAGAGGGTAGGGGTTTCTTTCTCTCTCTCTTTTTCTCATTTCCTAAAACTGATAAAAGAATCCACTTGGAATACTGCATATGCATACCTAATTATAAAGTATGGTATATAATTCCTATTCCTAATGAAGAGAATGAAATGTCTATTTCTATATACAACTGCTACCAGTTATAACATTTCGGAGAAATTTGATAACATCCAACAAATTGCATAAACTTGACATTCACACAAAGTTGAGTTTTTATCAATCATTATCCCTTTGATCTTTAGTTTAATTATTTTCTTCTCTGCTTGTGATTCAAGCCATGTCCATTAATTGACATTGGTGGTACCAATTACTTGAAGTCATTGAGTGTACATTGTTTCTGTATCCCCAGAAGCCTTGTTCCTTGTTAAGTCTCACAATATGAGGAGTTTTAGGTTTGTTCAGCTTCCTTTTTGGTGAATGTATAAGTCCTCACTTATTCTCAACTAGTTTTTCTGCAGAATCATTTTTGAAAGAAATTGGCAGTCAGTATGGCATTGTGTCTGGGTCTCGGGAGAATTCCCTTTACAATGCTCTTTGGGTAGCACAAGCAATTTTGCGTAAAGGGTAACCCTTAATTTCAACATTTCATATTTTTTTTGTGAAATTATCTTCCTAACTAGAGTTAAGTTTTCTTTTTGTTCTTCTAGATTTCCGTCCATGCAGTGTTTGCTTATGTAAGTGAAAAAACTATCTCAGATCTGCAAAAACTGCTGATAAGCGGATACTCTTGTTTACAAATGAAGATGATCCTTTTGGGAGTATGAAGGGCACAGCAAAAACAGATATGACAAGAACCACATTGCAGCGAGCTAAGGCATGTTTTTTTCTATAAATTCTTGACTTGAATTACTTTTATTTGATTGGTCTTCGTAAGAACACATTTTCGTGAAAAATTCCATAATTGGATACTCTTTGGGGGGGCTTTTCAGGATGCACAAGATCTTGGCATTTCAATCGAACTTCTCCCCTTAAGCCGGCATGATGAGGAGTTCAATGTTTCACTCTTCTATGCTGTATGTCCATACCTGCTCGAGTTGACCACTTGATTGATCTCTACATTTACATTTGATTTCTTAACAGACTTATGGTCATTAAGTTGGGATAATTTGATACAAAATTTTATGTGTTTCAGGAATTGATTGGATTGGGAGGTGATGATGTTGATCAATTTATGCCCTTGGCAGGACAGAAGTATGCACTTCATTTTTCCTTTTCAGTGTTATTTTCAATTGCCAAGCTTGTTACAATATATTATCTAATAGTTCCTAGTTTTCACTTTTGATATTTAAAATTGTTTATTTAGTGAAATTGAAAGGGAGATTATAGGAATTTACCGACTATAAAGCTATTAATGGATAGGATGCATTTAGCAGAAAATTGGATGGTCTGGAAAATAAACCCATTCATAAAGTATAACTACTTTACAATAAATTTTGTAATAAAATGAGAAAATTTAAACGTTTAACAGAGATTTAGGTCAATATACAATTGTTAAATGGTTAAAATTTGTAAAACAATGTTGAATGTTCTGCTGTTCTAAAGTATAATAGGCATTGTCATTGTTGACAATGTAGGAGACACACACTGCTATATCTTGTAATAGCTGGTGATTACTTTTTCAGCCATTATATAAATTTCTAATTGTGGTGGTTGTCTATACCTGGAGGGTAAAATTGGACCCAAACATGGTTGTTGGCTATGGAAAATTTAAATCATAGCTGCTGTCTAAACATGGACTCAAGACTCTATAATTGTTTATATCTAGGTTTTGTTATAGAAAACTGAAGGGCTCTAGTTTGTGTTTGCATTTTTGATGCAACATGATGATAAGAATACATCAAAAGTAATGGATTATCTGTTTGCATGGCATTTGCACTAATTTTGTACCTTGAAGGTCTCATTGTACATGAAGGGACATATCTTGGAGAATCTAACTTCGGTATTTGTTAAGAACATTCGTGTGATAAACACATTAAAGAACCTTTCCATGAAGCAAATATTTAAATTCTCAAATCCTTGAGGGCCATTCTTTAATTCTATCTCATGCTTCATGGTATATCCATCTAATGATTAAGAGCTGAAGGCCATCTTGATCTGTACTTCTAGTCATTGATTGGGTTTATCAAAATTTCAAATGAACTGTTTGTTTTTCAGGTTTCTTGGACTTAGATATTTTCATCTTATCCTCTAGTGAAGGATTTGATATAGAACTTGATATTGACACCAATGAATGATGCTGGAAATCTTAGTCTCTTAATTTTGCATGCTCTTTATATTTTCCTTTCTATGTCAATAATTATATTCAAATTTCAGATTGGAAGATATGAAAGATCAGCTGAGAAAACGAATGTTCACAAAGCGCATAGTAAGAAAAATTACACTGTTAATTGCGAATGGGTTGTCGATTGACCTGAATACATATGCTTTGATACGTCCAACTACGCAGGGTACTCTCGCTCTCTTTTTTCTTACTATCATGAGCATGTCACCTTGTAATGCTTGATAAGTGGGTTTGTGTTTGTAAATTTCTTTCTCAGGGCCAATTACATGGCTTGATTCTGTAACCAATCGTCCTTTAAAGGTATGGCACATTTCAGATGTGTTCATGTTTATATACATAAAAGAAAATAGAAGTCATTGGGTGACTTTAACAAGGCACTGCATGATGTTCTTTTAAAAGGTATTGTGAGATATAAGGCAATCTAAAAGTATATTGATGGCATTCTATTTTTCAGTTAAAAAATTCATTAAAAGATGGAATCATTATATATATATGGATTTTTTTCAAAAAAACATAGCAATGCTGTACATTGAAGGTGGAGCATGCTAAATGAGGACAAGGTAGAGCTAGAACTATAGGGAGGGAAATTATCTTAAAGGATCTACTACTTGAGATTAATGTGGACTTGGGTTATGAATAGAGAAGAATGGAAACAAATGATCATATAGCCAAACCAACTACTTTGGGATTAAGGCATAGTTGTTGTTCTACTTATTTATTTATATAACATAGAAATGTGCCTTTTATGAAATGGGTACTTTATCTTTTATTTTATAGTTTGCTCTGGAGCCCTCTACTATATTTTAGCCAACTGTCCAATTATGATCTTCTTTGATTTTGTTCAATTTAATAACAAAACTTTTTGTGTTTGGACCAAATAAACCTGATATGTTGACTAAATATATTTTAATTCACATAGTGTTGATATGTCTCAAAATAATATTATTTAATATTTTTTGATTGTTTCGAGATTTTAGCTTAATTTTTTAAGGTGTTATTTTCCTACAGCAAGCACTAAGCAGATATTAGATATTATTTTTTTTTGGCATCCTGTTGGTCTGCCTTTACAACTATTTCCACCATAATTGTTAGCTTTAACCACTTCCACCACCATCACCCTTGCACATAAGGCCCCCTTTTTTTTTCCCAAACAATGTCGTAGTGCCACCAAATCTCATATTTTCACCCCTTTCATCTCATGAAAAAGCTACATCTAACTTGACATTGTTACCTATAATAGTGGATCAATAAATAATATAAATGAACCATAGCCTTGCCAAGATATTCATGTTTCTTCAACACTTATTTTATAGTGCACTTACTAGAGCTCCTGGCTAATGGTCGGATATCCCACTCAATCTCAGCTGATCCCTTTTCATCCAGATTTAACACGTTTTTACTTTTGGCATTTCCACCACAAATCTTGCAAAGGCATCAATAATAGATCATTAGATGGTTTCTTCTTTCTTTTACTCAACAATCCACTTTTCTTTACATTATGAGCTTTACAATTGTGGTTTTATGTCATACAAAGTCAGTTGCGTTTTTATCCATGATCAAATAACAAAAATCGACGAAAGCAAGAGAATGGGATTTAAAGCAAGAGTATGCAAGAGTTGCATTAGCTCCTTTTTTTTTTTCTTTTCTCTAGTTTCTTTTTTGTTATATTCAACCTTAAGTTTCCTTATTATTGGCTTTTTATACACTTCTTATTTTTTGGCTTAAGGTTGTTGTTGATTTTCAATTAATGCTCTATGGACCTATATACACCAACTATTGATTTTCTGGGAGAAAGAATTCTATTTTTTTAAACTTAGTGCCATTTCTAGCGTTGCTTTTAACTACGCATAACAAAATATGGCAGTTAATTAGACAAAAGACAAGAGTTACTCAATTAGAAATTTATTTTATTCACGTGACTTTTGAATGTGTTAGCAATTTGCAGACGGAAAGATCCTTCATATGTGCGGATACGGGTGCATTGATGCATGAACCTGCAAAGCTCATTCAGTCTTACAAAAAGTAAGCTTGTCTGTATTCTGTTGATTATGTCATTTGTGACTCCCTCTCTCTATATGTGTGTGTGTGTGTGTGTGTGTGAAGCAACTTCTAAATTTGGAGTAAAAATTTTGCCCAAAAAAAAGGGAGAAAAGAAGGCTGTTTGCCTTGAGATTAGTTGATTAGTTATCCTAACTTGAAGTAGGCTTAAAATATCAATCTTTGAGTTTTCAATCATTTATATGTATTACCATAATTCTAACAAGCGATCAAGCAAAAATGAGTTGATGGTTAGGAACATCGAGATATAGAAAGGATGAGTAACAAAGATTATTAAAATTATTTAAAAGGGGTATTTTGGCCTAATATAGAATAGAAAACTATTTTAATTGGTGCTTTAAGTTTGTAGAAATGATCAGGTGGTACTTCCTATGGTTTCGATCTAGAGTATGCTCCTACCCACCGATTAAAGAAATAGTTATTAAGAATGGAATAATCCTTTTATTTTTTCATAACCCCCACCGTCCCCCCTCCTCTCTTTCCTTTTTTTTTTTTTGGTTTAATCAAGATGAATACGAATGAAAAAAAAAAAAAGAAATATTTTCTTATTCTTTTTTCTAAGAAATTTTCTCCTTCTGTGGATCACTCTGATAAATGAAGTAATTTGCGAGAATAAGGTATCGTGTATCTACATTATACTAATAACCAATCTATACAAGAGACAATCACTTCTTAATCTTAAAATACTTCCACATAAGCTGTAAAAATTGTTTTTATATTATTCGTAATGACATTATAAAATAAAGAGATTGGAAGGAATACATGATGTTTTACATGTTTAATAAGCCTTCTTATGTACTTCAACCATATTATATTATATGAACTTAATTAAAAAAAAATTAGATAAAGAAATATCAATTTTAAAGAAATTGTTTTTTCTTCAGCTAAACAATATAATGAAACCATAAAAAGGTTAAGTGCTAAAAGATCAATTTTATATTGTTTCTTCATGTTATCAAAAGATTAAATCCCAAATCCATTTATTTTTGCTAGTACCCAATTGTAATAGAATAGATAATATCATAATAACAGTGGAAATGGAATCACTTCCTTTTCTTTTTTCTTTTTTCCTTTTGCTATTATGTACAAAATTTAGAGGTTGTGTGGTTGTGGTGTAATGGTAAATTTACTCTAAGTATGACCTAGAGGTCATGGGAAACCGCCTCTCTGCAAAAGCAGGGGAAAGGCTGCATGTATCAACCCTCTCTAGAGCCTGTTAATGTGGGATGTTTTGTACACTGAGTCACCATTTTATTTTATCCAAAATTTCATAAATTTAAGTTCAGTGGAATTACTCAATTCCTTGCCTCCACACACACACACCTACGTATATAAAATTTATGTGTAGCATATATATCAAATGATATATAAAATAAACTTCTACATAAACTATAGGAGTATACATTAAATATTTAAAATTGTTTTCAAATATATAATTAATTATGTTATGTAATATTCTTAAAAATACTCAATATTTGGTTCTTCAGTCCAATGTAATTTAGTATAGTTTGGTTCAGTTTTTGGTGCAATCATTACTAAATATCTAGAATTGTACTATAATAGTGAATTATATTACGTATTAATTTATTTTCGGTTCTAATACTTTTTGGATCAGTTTTTCAATTCATTTGGGAGTAAAAGAGCCGTGCACAGCCCCCATTCAAGTTGAGTGATGCTTATGGAATCTTGGGGTTGGTGCCGAAGAATGTTTAGATGTGAAGCCTAAGCACTTATCCATTCCCATATTACTTCACAGCCTTTTAATGCTTCCAAAAACTGCTCCTTAACGCTCCCTTTTGTGTTGTCTTTTTTCTTCACCCATTCCGATACGAACCCTAATTGTTACCCATACATACTTGCCCATTCCAGCTTTTAACAGACCCCAAAATTAACCAAGATAACCTGTTCTAACTGGCCCCCAACCTGTGCTACATTACTGTCTCTCTCCTCTCTCTCGGTTCTTGTGCATATGCATTAAGAAACCTGTTGCCTTATTGTTATGGATGTGTTTGTAGGCAAGTCCTACAAGCGACGTGGGCCACAAGATTAATTGGCAAAATTAAATCTGCGCAGGTTTGGAATGTAGCAGATCAGTTTAGTGGTCCCATTATTTTCTATTTAATATTATTATTATTTCTTAATTAGTTATTTTAAGCACAATAGGAAATCTTCGAGTAGTTGTCTTTCAGTAGTTTCCTACTCTATTTAGGACAGTAGTTTCTTACTCTATTTAGGAAACTTACTTCTACTATAATTACTTTATTAGTGCTTGTATTCCTTTATAAATTGGAGGCTTTACGTATTAAATAAAGAAGTAGATTATTTTCTAACTAATTGAGATCTAGACTCTCTCTCCTAACGAGTCTAAGGTTAGAGCTCTTTCCACGAGCTCACGTTCTTTTCTTTATCTTCAACAACCATAGGTCGAGGAAAGAACAAATTAAAAACAAAAGCTTTAGTTCTTGAATCTGATTCCACTCTTAATAGACTTGTGACGAGATCTTGGGTGCGTGAACGCAACAGATTGGTATTAGAGTCAATCGTCATGGGAGATTCAATTAGCGAGATCAATGCTCTTTTATAAGAAATACGAGCACAGAATGAAGCTTGAATGCTTCAAGTTGAATCTCAACTTGAAACCTAGCTGCAGAATCTAACTCGGCAAGTGCAGGACCTTCTCAGCGGATCAACCGAAAATCGAAATAAGGGGATCGAGGAGGCAGGCAGTAATTCAACTGTACAAAACAAGAATGGTGGAGTTGAGGAAAGGGTGGAGAGATGGGCTGTCACAGCGATTATTCCGCGATACACCAAATTGGATTTCCCTACATATGATGGGATGGATGACCCATTAAGTTGGCTTCATAGGTGTGAGCAATTTTTTCTTAATCAAAGAACGCAAGAGGGTGGTAAGGTGGGCTTAGCTGCATTTCATATGGTTGGAGAAGCACAGCTCAAGTACTATAGATTGGAGCAAGAAGAACCAGGGGTTTCATGGGAAGTTTTCAAAAATTATTGCAATCTTTATTTCGGCCCACCCCTGAAAATCCTTTGGGTGAATTGGTCAATTTAAAACAGGCAGATTCTGTTGAGGAATACCAAAGGCAGTTTCAAGGATTATTAGCAAAGGCTACAACAGTACGGAATGACCAGTAGGTCGATCTTTTTACCGCCAGGTTATCGGAAACCTTAAGGTTGGATGTTGAGATGCATAATCCACCCAATTTGGTTACTGCAATGAACTGGGCAAGGGCTTTTGAAAGGAAACAGCAGTTGGGGAAAACAAACAGCAGCAAAAAGGAGACTTACTCAAGCTCATGGTCGAACTCGAGGTCATCTGCGGGGGACAGCTCTGCACCTATGCAAAAGACAACTCATAATCAGGTTAGTATCGCTCCAACTTCTAGTGCTGGCAGCGTTAAATCACCCTTCATCAAGAGATTAAGCCGAGGTGAAATGGTAGATCGAAGGGCTAAAGGGCTGTGTTACAATTGTGATGAACCATACTCTATGGGGCATCAGTGTAAAAAGTTGTTTTGGCTGGAATTGGATGAGTCGGAAGCACAGGTAATAGCACATGATGATCTTGTACCAAACGAGCCTGCAATTTCATTGCATGCCATTATAGGATTACCAGATTCTCATGGAGATTCTCATACAATGCAATTGGTAGCCACAATGAAAGGGTGTGCCATAACAGTATTGGTAGACTCGAGAAGCACGCATAATTTTGTAAGTTAGCTAGTAGCCCAAAGACTCAAACTACAATTGATATCACGCATCAGTTTGCAAGTGACAGTCGCGAATGGGGAAAAAATTCCTTGTGCAGGGCTTTCTACGGAAATACTTCAGGCGGAAGATGTGCCATTTTTTTATAGAATTTTATATTCTACCGTTGGGAGTGAAATGGCTCAAGACGTTGGGACCTATTTGGTGGAACTTTGAGACTCTCACCATGTGCTTTGTAATGAAGCAGAAAAAAATCACTCTAAATGGTCGATGGGCTGAATCCCGTATCAATACCATTCAAGAAACAGTGGATAACAAGAAATTGCTTTCTAAACTACTTGATGAATTTTCAGATTTATTCATGGAACCCGCAGGCTTACCTCCTATACGCAAGTGTGACCATAGAATTCATTTATTGCCTGGCATAGCTCCAGTGGTGGTTCGCCCGTATAGATATCCACATCTGCAAAAAGGGGAGATTGAAAGACAGTGCTTAGAGGTGATGCAACAAGGGATCATTCGACCAAGTCATTCTCCTTTTTCATCACCTGCTTTGCTTGTTAAGAAGCACAATGGATCATGGAGGTTTTGTGTTGATTATTGAGAACTAAATGCTAAAACAGTTAAAGATAAATTCTCGATTCCTGTAGTAGATGAATTGCTAGATGAATTACATGGAGCCATATATTTCACCAAACTGGATTTGAAGTCAGGCTATCATCAAGTTCGCATGGAAGCAATGGATATTGAGAAAATTGCCTTTCGCACCCACCACGGGCACTTTGAGTTCCTGGTTATGCCCTTTGGCCTTACAAATGCTCCATCAACTTTCCAAGCTTTGATGAATGAGGTTTTTTGTTCCTACATAAATTTGTTTTAGTATTTTTTGATGATACTTTGATATATAGCAGATCGTGGGAGGCACATGTTTCTCACATCAGATTGGTGTTCTCCTTATTATGATCTCATCATCTTTTTCTAAAGAAGTCTAAGTGTTCATTTGGTGCGATACAAGTTTGATCGTGGGAGGCACAATATAAGAATTTTTCCCTTGAAGAACTTCTAATGGAGTTTTAAAATTCAAAGTACAAAGAGGCATACGATTGATAAGGTAAACAGTAGTTAAAATAGCATCCCCCCATATGGTTTGGAAAGATTCATAGTGAACATAAGTGACATAGCTACTTCCAATAAATGCCTATTTTTCCTTTTAGCTACTCTATTTTGAGCATTAGTATTGACACAACTAGTTTGATATATGATACCATTAGAATCTAAATAGGTAAGAAAAACTGTATTCATGTATTCAGTACCATTATCAGTTAGAATTTTAACATGCGCATCAAATTAGGTGCAAATCGTTTTATGAAAGTTCTGAAAATATGAAGAAATTTCATTTTTTGTTTTCATCAAATAAACCCAAGTCAATCTAGTGCAACAATCAATAAAGGTCACAAACCATCTATATCCAGAAAGAGAAACAATTTTAGTAAGACCCCATACATCAGAGTAAATAATAGCAAAAGGAACCAAACTTTTATTATTAAGTGGAGGATAAGAATGTCTAGTGTGTTTGGTAAGTTCACAAGCATCACATACTAAAGAATCCAAATCACACTTAGTAACTAAAGTGGGAAACAAACGTCCTAAAACAGAAAAAGAGGAATGGCCTAATCTACTATGCCATTGAACAACTTCATGAGAAGGATTTCTAGAAGTTCCTAACAAGGCATGACTGGTACCCGGATTTGAAAATCGACAAACGTCATCCAACAGATACAGTCCATTGCGCAAGCTACTATTGCCAATCGTTCCCTCTGTGTTCAGTTCTTGAAAAACACAATGACTAGGGTAAAAGGTTACTTTGCAATCTCTTTCGTGATTAAGCTAACAGATAACAGATAAATGGAAAATTGAGGAATATGGAGAACAGGAGAGGGTTTAATATTGGAAGTACAGTCAATAGAACCTGTGCCAAAAATCGGTACAAAAGAGCCATCTGCAATACGAATTTTTTTGGTGCCTTGATACTTAGAATATGTGAGGAAATGGTTTATAGAGCATGTTGTATGTTTATTTGCTCCTGAATCTATCACCCAAGAGGGTTTTGCAATTTTCGCAAGAGACGTAAGAAAAGTATTACCTAAATCAACAAAATTAGAAGCAGCAACAGATGAAGAAGATTCAAACTGTGACAACAACCATTTCAAGGATTGAATTTCCCTATCAGAAATGCTATCAGCAGTAGATGATTCCTCAGACAAAGCTCCACTATCAGATACGTGTGCTTGTGGTCTAGATGAACTGACTTGCTTCCCTCCGCGCCCTCTAGTTGGGCGTCCATTTAAGTTCCAGCAGAATTCCTTAATGCGTCGATTCTTCCCACAATAGTCACAAAACAAATGATCTCTATCCAAAGAACCTCCCTTTGCAGCTTGTATTTGTTCTTTTGCTGAATTTGCAATCAACCCTGCTTTATCCAATGTAGATCTATAAACCATAGCACTCCTCTTAGTTTTCTCTTGTTGTATAAATGAGTATGTCTGTTGCAAGGATGGAAAAGGATCCCGTCCAAAAACCTGGACTCGAATCTGATCATACTCATTATTTAGGCCAGCCAAAAAATCATACACTCATTCCACCTCATTAGTGGGTTAGAATCGCAGCACCAAAACGAAGCCACCAGAGCAAGATTCATCGGCAGAGGTCACTGGAAAATTGCCGTACGCACTGGCGCGTGAGGAAAGGCCAGAATTTTCTGGCGGCGCATGTACACACGCGTGTGACCGGATGGCGTCGGGGTCGAGCGGGGACGGCCAATCAGCAACTGTTCCTCCTTCTGAGGTGGGCGGTGACATTCAACTACCTCCCCTGGCGGCGGCGCTTGCAACTCAGCCTTGTTGCCGAAAAATCCTAAGCTGGAAAAATGCGTTTGGGCTCTGATACCATGAAAATTTTTAAAGGAAAGTAGTTTATTGTTGTTATTCACACTATCTCTATACAATTCTATTCTATATATACACAAAGAATGATTCTAACATGGTAATAATCTAAATAAGAAACAAACCTAAACTAAGAAAAATAATATTCTATAAATCTCTACAATGATACTCACCTGGCGGAAATAAAGAGCTGCTGCAGCAAGTATAGCTATGACAACTGCTATACCCAGAAAAATAAATGAAGAACCATAACGATAAAACAGCCCAGCACTGAAGCCACAGCAGGCAACGACGAAAAGGCAAGCGACACCTTCCACCCAGGCTGAAGTCCATCTTGCAGAAACTTGACTCACTCCCTTATCCTTCCAGCGAAGGGTGACAACGCAAGCTGAAACAACAGAATAACCTGTCTGGAAAAACCGTAAGGGGGGTACAGTCAAAACTCTCCAGCACTTGTCTTATCAGCACATTAACATTTGTACATATTTTCCTACATTCTCACTAGCAAATTGCAACATGCCTTGTTATGTGCACTTCCATCACATTTTACAGGAACTGTTATTCATGCTGCTAAATGTTGTGTAAATAGCTAGTTGTTTCAGAAAAAGAGCATAATATATTGCATCAATCCAAACAAGCAAAAGAAATAAATTTGCCCAATAAATTTGGTAAGGAGAAAAGATCAGAATGACATACCAATGAACCAACTGAGAGAATGTGCGAAAGCATTGGGACATTAAATAATCCACCCAAACTTCCAGCAACAATACCGACCCAAACTTGAGAATGAACAGGTGTGTGACGTGTTGGGTGCACTTTAGCAAATATAGCAGGCAGTAATCCATCCCTTCCAAGGCCCAGGTATAAACGAGACTGCTCATAAGAAACAGATCATCATTCAAATAAGCAGAAAGCTATACAATAGCATGTCAATTATATGACAGATTGAAGTGATCCACCTGAACATAGAGACCGACTAATAGAGTGGTTGTAAGTCCAGCAACAGCGCCTATGCTGATTAAAATAGAAACATATTTCAAGCCCTTGGATTTAAAAGCTTCAGCCAAAGGAGCATCTTCTCCAAGTAGATTGTAAGGTACCATCCCAGTGATCACTAAACAAACCCCAATATACAACACAATGCATATGAAAAGGCTTCCTATGATGCCCAGTGGCAAATCCCGCTGAAAATCAAGCAAAATTCAGAATACATATATATTTGAAGAATGAGACGATGTAAGCATTGTTTTGAGACATTTGAATATAAGTATAAGCTACAATAATCAGCCCCAAAAAGGAACAAGGAATGAAACATGCCTGTGGTCTCTTTGACTCTTCAGCAGAATTAGCAACCGCATCAAATCCAACATATGCAAAGAATACTACAGTTGCTCCAGTTAATATTGCTTTAGCACCCTTTGGTGCAAAAGGTGACCAATTTGAAACATCAACCTCAAATGCACCCACAAAAATGACAACAATAACAATGATAACCTGTGACAGGCTCAAAGAGAGTACTTATTAGTTACATCAGTTATGATCTTTCATACTTAACGCTTATACACAACCTTCAAAATAAATGCTCTAGATTTTTACACGCTAATTAATTATCAAAGATTGAAGTCATTTCTTTCTCCTTAAAAAGTCCTTTTCTTCAGAGTAAAGAAGGACAAATATAAGAGACGCAAAAAAAAAAAAAAAAAAAAAGGGAGCAAAGATAGCATCGGAAGTCCTCTTTTTCCTAACCATAGGAGCACACTTTTACCAGGAGGTATACAAAAAATGATCTTTTCCAAGCAAATGATTTTTGCACAAAAGTTTCGTAAATTATTCTCTTAATGCTTGATTTTAGGTATAGCTTATTGGGAGAAAGAAAATCTTTCGTTATTGAGTTACTCGCCACTTCCTTGGGAGCCATGCATGCGTGTCCTACATCTATAAGAAAATAAAAAATAATAATAAAAATGAAACAAAGAAGGAAGTAGGTTTTTAAGACCTTTGTCACAGTCATGAAAGAGTTGAAAAGCGAAGATTCTCCAACGCCCCAGCACAAAATTACAGTCAGAAGAGCGAGGAGAATCGGTGCCAGTATGTTGATAGAGAGTGCTCCTCCAAAGAATTCTTGACCACCATGTCCCATCCAGCTTGGAATGTGATCTTTAAAAATGGGAAACAACTCTAAAATTGTAACTACATAACTTGCTAGGCTTCGTGCAATGCTAGCTGCCCCGATGTGGTAATCAAGCATCAGTTGACCAAAAACAAGGAAAGCAGTGAGTTCATTGAAAGCTGAATACGCATACAAGTATGCTCCCCCAACAACAGCAGGAAAACGAGAAGCTAGCTCAGCATAGCAAAGTGCATTTAATATACACGATACTCCAGCAAGTATAAAGCTGATTGTGACTCCTGCATTGCAATACAAGAGAGAGATTAATGAGCCACCTCGACATTGAAATTCATGAATAACAATTTTTTTTTTAAATAAAAGTAAAGGAGTGAATCTAAACAAGATTAAAGAAAATAATAAAATAACTAAAACAAAAGGAAAAGACCAATTCTTTCCAAATTAGAAATCAAAGTTATACATCCAATGTATAGAACAATTTTGATGCAATTCGACGAAAAGATGGAGGAGAAAATTCCAGTTGAAGCTCAAATTGACGGCTGAAGTTGAAGAAAAGTCAATTTGAAGCTCGAGCGATCCTAAAACCAAAATGGATTGTACATAGACAGACACGAGAACATGAAATCATTAAAAATCTGGATTTCATTATAAGGAAAATAAAAACAATATAGAAAAACCAACCAGGTCCTGCCTCGCGAGCGACAGTTCCGGTGACGACGAAGATACCGGCTCCAATGGAGGCGCCAACGCCGAGGAGGATAAGATCGAAGAGACCAAGACGGCGGACTAGCCCATCGGCGGAATTTTTAGCGACGATAGTATCGTAGGGAGAATTTAACGGTTTGGTCCTACGAGCAGAAGACCAGCACTGAGAAAACCAGGAAGACGGAGCTCGGGTGAAAGAGCTGGAGCCACTCAGTTTGTCGCCTCCCATTAATGACGGTTGCTTATCCTCCGGCCGGCACCTAATTTAACGTCTCAGTCTAATATTGGTCACGTTTTCTAATCCTTCTTTTCATATCACCTCAGACGGTCCATTTTGGTAACTCTATTTTTAATATTTCTATATAATGGTATTAATTTTTCTTTTTTTAAAAAAAAATATAATATCTTAGTTTCTAACTAGCATAGTATCTTTTTTATTTGTATCTGATTTTTTTTTCTTATATTTAAAATTTCGCATTTCAATTTAATTTATAAAAAATAAACATTTTTAAAATAATATTTTTTTTATTCAATCTCGTTGGTCTTCCACATATTTCAAAATATACAGAGAATAAAAAAATTCTTCCAATCTTCTGTAATGCTTTGTAATTTATAATATGATTCTAGTCTATCGAATTTTTGGGTATAAAAAATTAATTTTTTCACATTATTATAACTAACAAAATGTATTAATTAACAAATTTTTGTTAACTTTTTTTTCGTAATTGGCATGTATTTCGAAATTGGAATATAAGTTTTTTCGGTTTATTTGTTAATTTACTTGATATATATTTGACATTATTCAATTGTGAATTCTAAATTGATTATTAACTAAACGGTTGTCAACAAAAACCCTAAATTAAGGTAGCTAAAGACAACAATTATGCAAATAAAGTAAACTCAGAAAGACAAATATTATGCAAATAATAATGTATTTTACCGAAGTTCCATCAACAGAGATGTGCTCTGTATGTAACTTGCAAAGCAAAAACCATTTACTACTGGACTGGTTTCCTTTTCACAATTTCCATTTTTAGCAGTGAAAAAATATATCCACTTTCTGTGATTTACGGTCGTATGCTATATTTGCGTGTTGCATGTGTGCAACGTTTTTACATCACATGCATTTGCATTTTGGAGAACTACCTTGAAATCAAAATTAAGTAATGAAAATTCAATAATTTATTTTTTATTTTCAATAATTCAGCAAAATTTTTCCCAAAAAAAATTAAAGAAAATGATCACATTTTAATAGGCATAGAATAGAATATAATCCAGAGGTCATATATAATGTAATGGAGGGTGATTGCCATCTGATGATACTCCTCATGAGTTGTAGTTTAACACCATTCCCTTCACAGCCTCATTGCAGTAATTCAGTCCCATATTTATTTGTATTTTTCGTTTTTATTTTTTGGGTATTTTGAGAGAAAATATCTTTCCTCCCCCTCTTACATCTGTTACCCAACAAGAAATTAGAGAGGAGAGAGTAAAAAATATATGTTTTGAGGGTTTCTTTCTCATTCTCTGCTATTGCCCACCTGAATTCCCTGCTACCTTAATTTTCTTTTGCTTTATTGCCTATTGAAGCTCCATTGACGCTTCTTCTTTGCAGTTCCTTACAAGGTAACTGATTTAATCCACAAGCTTCAGGATTTAAGGGTTTGCACGCAAGCTCATAAAGCTCGAGCTCCCAGGTTTGAGAAAGCCTTGATTGCTTTCTCTGTAATGCATTTGCAACTCAACAATTTATTGGGCTATCTATATTAGGTGGCTTTTTTGGGTGGCTGTGGATTACACATCTTCAATCCTGTGTGATTTTTATGTGCAATTATATTGCTTGTATGAGGATTAGGGTTTTTGAGGTAAAAGAACATTGATTTCCTGTCGTGCTTATCTGGGTTTTAAGTTTAAAAGGTATATGTTAATGGGTCTTTTTTTTTTTTTTTTTTTTTTTTTCTCCACTGGTTATAGGATTTCGGTGTTTGAGGTGCGAAGATATTAGACCTGGTTTGATTGAGATATGAGTCGCAGGGTGCGGCGTAAAGTGGCAAAGAAAGGAAAAGAGGTGGTGGTGTTGCCCATTTTTCCTGAAATTGAAGATGAGGTTTCGTGTTCTTATAGCAATGAGTCTGTTGATTGGACTAGCTTGCCTGATGACACAGTTATTCAGCTATTTTCCTGTCTGAATTATCGTGACCGTGCAAGCTTGTCATCAACATGTAGGACATGGAGAGCTCTAGGTGGTTCTCCATGCTTGTGGACTTCATTGGATCTCCGCGCCCATAAATGTGATGCTTCCATGGCAGCTTCACTTGCTTCTAGATGTGTAAATCTTCAGAAGCTTAGATTTCGGGGAGCAGAGTCAGCTGATGCAATTATACATTTTCAAGCTAGGAATTTGCGTGAAATAAGTGGTGATTACTGTAGGAAAATAACAGATGCAACTCTCTCTGTGATTGTGGCTCGGCATGAGTTGCTTGAAAGCCTCCAACTTGGGCCTGACTTCTGTGAGAGGATCACCAGTGATGCTATTAAAGCAATAGCTTTTTGCTGTCCTAAACTTAAGAAACTTCGGTTGTCTGGAATTAGGGATGTTTCTGCTGATGCCATCAATGCATTGGCCAAGCATTGTCAGAATTTGATTGATATTGGGTTCTTAGACTGTCTTAATGTTGATGAGGTAGCATTGGGAAATGTAGTATCTGTTCGTTTCCTTTCGGTTGCTGGGACATCAAATATGAAATGGGGTGTGATTTCACATCTTTGGCATAAGCTGCCTAAACTGGTTGGATTAGATGTTTCAAGAACTGATATTGGTCCCACAGCTGTTTCGAGACTGCTATCGTCATCTCATAGCCTGAAGGTTTTGTGTGCATTGAATTGTTCAGTTTTGGAAGAAGACAACAACTTCAGTGTAAATAGATACAAAGGCAAATTGTTAATTGCCCTTTTTACTGACCTTTTTAAAGGACTAGCTTCTTTATTTGTCGATAATGCAAATTCAAAAAAAGGAAAAAATGTGTTCTTGGATTGGAGGAATTCAAAAGCCAAGGACAAGAACTCGGATGATATTATGACTTGGCTTGAATGGATCCTGTCTCACACACTTTTGCGTACTGCTGAAAGCAATCCCCAAGGTTTGGATGATTTCTGGCTGAAGCAAGGTGCAGCAATATTACTCGGTTTGATGCAGAGCTCGCAGGAGGATGTTCAAGAAAGGGCAGCCACTGGACTTGCAACTTTTGTGGTAATTGATGATGAAAATGCTAGCATAGATTGTGGAAGGGCTGAGGCAGTTATGCGGGATGGTGGCATAAGCCTCCTTTTGGACCTTGCCAAATCCTGGAGGGAAGGTCTTCAGTCGGAGGCTGCCAAGGTAATCTCGTTTGTAGATATGGTGGCACTAATCATAGCCAATTATTATCTGGTCCAACCATTTTTTAATAATGTTTTTGAAAATCCAGTTTATTAAGTGGCTTTATTATATTTTGATCACATGTTTTATTCTTGTGCATGTATCTTCTATACGACCAGATTATCTTTCTAATATCTTGCATACTTCTGACATTGATTTCAGATGAAAATTTGGCATTAAAAAATACATTAATTTGTTACATTGTGTAGGCTATTGCAAATTTGTCTGTGAATGCAAATGTTGCAAAAGCTGTTGCAGAAGAAGGAGGAATAAATATTCTTGCTGGGTTAGCGAAATCCATGAACAGGCTGGTAGCTGAAGAAGCTGCTGGAGGACTTTGGAATCTTTCAGTAGGAGAAGAGCACAAGGTTAGGCGCCTCATTTTACTGTGCTATTATTCCAGGGTATATTTTATGTACTCCTAATTGTATTTGTTTGAAATTATTGTTAGGGTGCCATTGCTGAGGCTGGTGGAGTAAAAGCCTTAGTTGATCTCATATTCAAATGGTCCTCTGGTGGTGATGGAGTTCTGGTTTGGTCTTTCAAAACCTGTTCAAATTTTTAATCACATGAGATCCTGTATTTGTGCAGTTAACTTTTTTTCTTTCCTACAATTCAAGCAGCCATTATATGATATTTAATTCTTGGTTTGGTTTGATTTGTTTGTTTTCAGGAACGTGCAGCTGGTGCTTTGGCAAATTTGGCAGCTGATGACAAGTGTAGCATGGAGGTTGCATTGGCAGGTGGTGTGCATGCTTTAGTAATGCTTGCTCGTAACTGCAAGTTTGAGGGAGTGCAAGAGCAGGTGAGTTATTTTTCACTTTTTTTTATGGTTGAAGAAGAAATAATGCATGGTGAGATCTCTAAGTGAAACATTTATCAATTAACTATCACCTTAGCTGTTGGGATTGTGATTACGTCTTTGTTGAAATGTTGCTACGTTTTCGAAAACTGTATAGCAAAATGAAATAATGAAAATCCGAAATTGAGAGTAGACCAGATTGAAATTGCATAATTGGATATATCTTTCAAGGATTCTTTGGAAAGCAGATGTTGCTAAAGGTTCAGGCTGTGGAGACTAGTAAGGACGTGCTTGGGTTATGACGCACAGACGTGCTTCCATATTATTCAACTTCATTGAGGGGATTTCAAAATTCTAAGTTCTGGAAATTTGTGGCCTTTCCTATTTATCTGATTTTTTTTCTTTCCTGGTGTATGTTAACATTATGTGTAATGTGTTTCTTTTTCTACTCGTCCATTTTATTATTATGTTATATGAAGTAAATAACTTTTCTGTAGTTTGATGTCTAAACATCTGTGCTCTGTGAATGAGCGTGTTCTAACTTATGAGTGGTGGATGTTTGATTGATGTCCTGCATGTTAATTAGTCAACTTTGGTTTTCCAGGCTGCTCGTGCCCTCGCTAACTTGGCTGCTCATGGAGACAGCAACACTAACAATGCTGCTGTTGGACAAGAGGCTGGTGCTCTTGAAGCACTCGTTCAACTTACACGTTCACCACATGAAGGTGTCAGGTAATTTACTTATTAACTCGTAATTTATATTACTTATCTAAACTGCTTTTAGGTTTTCAGCAATTACTCTTCTCTACTTAACATATTTCTGATTATGATTAGCCATTCTTCCAGCCAGTTTGATGCTTTTATTTGCATACCCATCCTAAGCGTTTCATCTATTTATCCTTGGCTCTATTTATTTTTTACCTCCTCTCTTTTTCTGGCTTCTTTTGAGTGTGTTTGTAGATGTGTTTCTATGGGTACTGCAAGATGGGATCAGTCTCCCTTACTTAATACAAAACAACAATAAAGCAAAGGACTGAATCTTTTATCCATATTATTGATGGCATAATTTTGTTTCAGTTGATTTTCCAATTAAACAAGTCTATGAAAAGTTTATGTCAACTTGAACCTATTTCAGATTTTTTCTTTTGTTCGTTTATTGTCTTTCTATCCGATCTCACATGGAGGGTTATCTTTTTCTTTTCTTTTGCATGAAAGCTGTTTCTCAAATTTATGCACAGCATCATTTTTTTTATATGAGCCGCAAATTTTAAAAGTTTCATCTGATATGTCTACTTAAATTGTTCATTAAACAGGCAGGAAGCTGCTGGTGCTTTGTGGAACTTATCATTTGATGATAGGAATCGAGAAGCAATTGCAGCAGCTGGTGGTGTTGAAGCCTTGGTATGATGTTTTTACGTGATGAATCTTAAATCTTTTTGGCCTTTGAGTTAATGGCCTTGGCATGAGTTCATGGTGTCATATCTTTTAAATCTTTGCATAATTCAATTCTTCTGAAAAATATTTATTCCATTTTATAATTTTATTTCTAGTGGTGGGCACCACTCAAACTATTTGATTTATTTCTAAATGAGTATGCAATACGACAAATGTTATCAAAGATGCGAGTCAACTTGTATAACTGTACGGTTCAAAGTGGTACTGCATGTTGAAGGTTTGATTTTATGTGGGCTATTCAGGTTGCTCTTGCACAATCTTGTTCCAATGCCTCTCCGGGCCTTCAAGAGAGGGCTGCTGGAGCTCTTTGGGGATTGTCAGTGTCAGAGGCCAATAGGTATGTGCAGTAGTTTTTTTTTCTTTTTTGTTTTGTTCATCTAATTGCTAGGAAATATGCTGCATGTTTTGTCTGGATATACCTTCAACCAAAGAAATCCAGAGACTGTTAAATCTCTGTTTGGCACCTACCTCTTAGGTAGGTTCCCTTCATCGCAATGTTTTTAGATTCTTTAACAAGAGTTCTCGTCCTGGTGAAACATAAATATATACGGCATGGAGCATATGACGTGAGAACATGAATTTGTTATGACTCTGCTAGAAATTTAATGTTAGAAATTGAAATCCTTCTACCTTATAAATAATTTTATTTAGTCTTAATAATCTTAATCTAATTTTGAAATAAAGGATAATATTAGGGGTAGATGTAGTCATGTGGATCAAGTTAGTGGATTGTGAATCCACCATGCACGGGTACAATTACTGTCATTCGCCCATAGTCATGAAGTAATAATAAATAAAATCATGTAGTAATTGAAGTAATAGTAATAAAAATAAGACTGCAAATTCTCCCAATTTATGGCCACCTTACAATCTATTATATAAATCGGTAAATGCTCCTTTCCATTATGGATAGCTGATCATTGTGGGTATAATGGTAAATGCCTGCGTTTTCAGGAAAATGTACTTCATTTAGTTAATTTTCTTGATGTTAGTTAGTGGCTGATTATTATAGAACTAGATAAGTATAGCTGGATCAAATTATTTGTCCTTCGTATTTTAACTGCTGAAATAATTTTACTTCACCTTCAATGCCTGTAATTTATATGTTCCTGTTGTCCTTGCATTGTACTTGTGTAGGCAAGTACTTTAGGAGGAAGATGGTGTTTTATGCATAATTCTTGGGCATATGTTCTAATGTGATGCATATGTGTGTGTCTTTCTAGCATTGCCATTGGACGAGAAGGAGGTGTTGCACCTTTGATTGCTCTGGCACGATCAGAGGCTGAGGTCAGTATTTTGATTTCTCACTGGTCAATGAGACTGAAATTTCTGTTCATTTAAAACTTTCCTTAGATATACTTATGGGTGCATCATGAGGCATTTTAGTTATATATTTTTAAAAATTTTTTGTGTCATGACCTGATAAGCAGCTATCCTTTTTATTCTGGTTTTTTTAAATTTATTTCCTTTTCTATTATAATTTGAATGTTTATTTTTTTATACGTGTTTATAGTTATCCTTCTTAAATAGGTGGATAACTTCACAAAACTTCCCTATTCTCCTTGTGCTTTTTGTGTTTGTAGAACATAACTTGAGCTTTTCTGTATGTTTTTTACTTTTAGGATGTCCATGAGACTGCTGCAGGGGCTCTTTGGAATCTTGCTTTCAACCCAGGAAATGCTCTCCGAATAGTGGAGGAAGGTGGAGTTCCTGCACTTGTACATCTATGTTCTTCGTCAGTATCAAAGATGGCGCGCTTCATGGCTGCATTGGCGTTGGCATACATGTTTGATGGAAGGTACTTAATGCAACTGGGACTTTTGAAATTCGATGAGGTTCTGCTGGTGTAGGTTACTTCATACATGCTTGAACAGCTTATACTTGTTCTCAATATAGAGTTGTGTCAACTATCCCTTTTGAGCAAATTCATTGTGGCCAACCAATACATAATTGAACAATAGCCATGTTTCTGAAGATGTCATCCCTTGAACAGAAAGTGTCAAACACCACTAACTCTCAAGGAAAATGGAAAACAAAACTATTATATCATATTTTCTCTTTTTTATGTTAGACTATTGAATATATATATATATATATATATATATATATATATTTGCTGTATTATGATAACTTCAGGTCATGCTAATGGGTCCCGATTAACCCAAATTTTAAGCCTTTAGACAATTTATGCTTGATCTCCAAATCTGATATTTTTGGTGTTGGATCTCATGGAGTACTTCCCAATAAGTTGCAGAAAATGCTAACTGTTGCTTGATATATCTCTATTATAACCAATTATTGATTTTTTTTTTGTCTGTTTCCTAACATTCCACACTTGATATCACTCTCATAATTTCATACTTAAACTTCCAAAAATAAAGCAAAATTTGGTTAAAATAATCCTTTGTTTTTCTCTTTACGCAGAATGGATGAATTTGCATTAATAGGAACTTCAACAGAAAGCACTTCAAAGAGTGTGAGCTTAGATGGGGCTAGAAGGATGGCTTTGAAGCATATTGAAGCTTTTGTTCTTACCTTCTCTGACCAACAAACATTTGCTGTTGCCGCTGCATCTTCAGCTCCTGCAGCATTGTCACAGGTGACTGACAGGGCTCGTATTCAAGAAGCAGGACATCTCAGATGCAGGTTCCTCTTCCTCTGTCTCTCAACCGTTTTACCCTGAAAGACTTGCACATAAGCACACACTGAAATGGACCCCAATTTACTGAGGCAAGATACTTTTGACCCTCTTCTACTACATGGAGCAGCAGAAATTTAGAGTTGGACATATGAGATGCGTTAGGCTTGTTAATGTGATCAACTGATGATTGTCGTTGAATGTTCGTGGATATGAAGCACTGGTTTTCTTTGATGCATATTCCCTCTTTTTTTAATACATCCAATTTTCTAGAGATCTTTTCTTCTCAATGACTAAGGTTTGTATGACTGATGGAAAAGAAAGAGTACCTTTTACATATCCACCCAATTTGTCAATTTTTTTTGTTTCTTTGTGGTGGAACCTACCTATGATGACTCTTGGCAAAAGTCTTGGGTGTGCTACTCTTGGCCATCCAATCTTCTCCGTAGCTAATTCTCATTATATCTTCTCATGATTAAATTCATTTTCGTAGGTTAATTGTTGATATTTATTTATTTGTAACTCCATATGTACCTTGTGCGTGTGTGTGTGTGTATGTGTGTGTATTCCTGACTGGGTGTCCCTTTCTCATTCAATACTTCTTTTTTGGGGTCTCAGTGGAGCAGAGATTGGAAGGTTTGTTACCATGCTACGAAATGCTTCTTCTATACTCAGGGCCTGTGCTGCATTTGCTCTTCTCCAGGTAATAATTGCAAGCTGAGAGCCTGAGAGCCAACCCACCTCCCTTGTTATCTCTCTAAAAATTTCCACCCAGTTCATTTTTGTTGTTGCGTGTCTTCTGTAAGAGATTGGATGAATGCTCTTTTGCTAAAAATTGATTGGGTGCCTTCCTGCAGTTTACCCTTCCTGGTGGCCGGCATGCTATGCACCATGCAAGTCTCATGCAGACTGCTGGATCTGCACGGATTGTGCGTGCTGCAGCAGCTGCAACGACTGCACCACTTGAAGCCAAAATTTTTGCAAGAATTGTATTGCGTAACCTGGAACAACACCAGATGGAACCTTCAATATGAAGGCAGCTGGCAACCCTTGCCTAATCTCATTGATGGAAGCGTTTTCACCTATAAAATCTCATAGCTTCCCTTCTAAGGGATGGAATCAGAACTGCTTTGTGAACGACATAGACGAGCCAAGCAATGTGCTCAAGCAACGCTGCTCAATGCAACTTCTTTCCCTTCTTCCCCCTATTCATTAGGTACTTAGAGGTTGTTATTTGGTTCTCAGAGTGTTTTTTTTTTTTACCCTTTTTGTAGCAAGTCCTTACATATAGAAGTACTTTTCATGGGGGGATTGATCTAGAAACAAGTAAATAATCATTTGTTCCTTTCTTCTATTCTATCTGTATTCTTTGACTTCTTCAATATAATGCAATTGAGAAGCTGTTTGAGACTTACCGAGGCTCATCACTTGATGTATTCGAGGATCAGGAATCCTTCTGTGGTTTTTTTTTTCTTTCCCTTTCTTTTTTATGGGTGACAGTGACGCAAGACCTTGTTTTGCTCATGCATTATGCATTTGCTGACATTGTCGATGCAAGTTCCTATGGATATTGTCATTCAACTCTATTGAAATTTAAGATTCATATTTCAACCAGAAGCATTCAACTTGATGCCAGTTCCTATGGAGATCAGTAAGCTGTGAAAAAATTGCAGTTGCTAAATTATTACATTTTCCTTCTCTAACATGTTAAATTCACCTTAGTTCCATCTTTTGTACATCGTGAATATAAAGTTGACCAATCTATTGCCCCAAAAAAGGATGAGAAAGCCACTCTTTCAACTGGAATTCCTTATCGTACACATTTAGAGGTACATAGTACATTTTCCGGATCTAGCTAATGACCTGCTATAGGCCATGACTCAGGTATGGATTACAAAACGATCAAATGAGATATAAAATACAAGAACAAAGAATGAATGCATAGTTTCCAGTTTCCCCAATTGATCTAATGGAGATGTCATTCTCACAGAATATGCAGTACAGATTGATCCTCTGTAAGCCCAAATAGTTTGATGAAGAATTTCCCGATTGATAAGACCCACCTATAAGATAAAGGTTCTGTTATTGTCAGCTGGTATGATGCTTGGTCCTCCAAGTAAGGCACTATGTACTTTTTCATATCACTTCGAGAGATTTGAAGGTGATTCCCAGAGACATTAATGAATTTAACCTTTCCAGCTTCATCCAGTGTTTTCAAACCAATCCAGTCTTCAGTGTAGAGCTTAGTCTGCAAGAAATACAAGAAGCAGGAAATAATTAAAAGCTGTCAAATAAAATAAAGTGGAAAACTAGCTACAACTGCTTTCAATAAAGTGGATGTACTCTTGGAAACGAGTCAAATCCATGAAGCACCAAGAGAAATTTGCTTCCAGTTTTGGTATTTCACACGAAAAACTAGCCCAGAAAATTGAGCAGTGACAAGAGAAACCTTATCTGCAAACTACCTTACGTATAAGAGGAGGAAGACAAATATTTGTCCTCCATCATCTCCCCAGGGATGCACTAATGATCAAAAAACTCCCGTGGGTACTCAAAGAACACAATTAATTGGGATGTTATCACATTGGTTTTGGTCAGAATCAAATGTTTTTCTAGGTCAATGATACTATAATTGTGTCCATATACCATTTCAAGAAATGAAAAGGGCAAGAGAGAGAGAGAGAGAGAGAGAGAGAGAGAGAGAGAGAGAGATGCATGAATAAGTGTAAGCCACCAGCACTTAATTCTTATCCTTTTGTCAATTCCAAATTCATAAATTTCCTTCTATTAATTAGTCGCGCCAGGAAAGTAAGTATGAGATGATCACATTTCTGACATTCTGAAGTGTCTAAAGAATGTCTCACCAGGAAATTGATTTAACAAATATTTAGCAGAATTTAATTTCACCAGCCTGCCATACCAGATTACAAGGAATAAAACATAATTACCTCTTGTGGAGGCAGAACAGGAGTAAAGGATCCATCTGGAAAATACCCAAACCAGGAGGTTTCCTTTGGTATCAAAACTGTATCATGCTCAAACTGATGAGCATCACCAAGCTTGTCAGAATAATTGATGATTGGATCATTTGTGTATTGTGTTAAAATTTGCTAGAGGAACGAAATAGAAATCAACTGACCATGATTAAAACCAAATTCTCTATGCTAGCAAATCGTTCCTTGTAAGTAGAATTTTTTATGATCTCATTGTTAAGTTTGGGGAGAAACTTGCACCCTGTTACATAGTCAGCAATGTCCTAGAGAAAGAAATAGTTCTTATTTTTCAAATATGGTTGAAAATAAATTCAAGTGAAACTAATTGATACAAATGAAGAGAAATGCAAAAGAATTTTTGCATCTTGATCCAGAAAAAGGATTAAATAAATGAAATAATAGTGGGATCAATTGAAGTCAAACAATTAAGAAGAGAACCACCAGTAGTTCAGCACAAGTAAGCTATAGACTCACAGTTGGGATTTTGATATATCCACTGGGAGCGAAGTGTTCCTGCAATTTCACCACTGATAAGTAACTCAACATGCACTGGATGAAAGATGAGATAATAATTAAGGCTTCAGGGAACAATTAAAAATCATGTGTCCTGGGTAAGAATGAAAGCAAATCACAAATAACCTCAAAGAAATGATTTACCATGGCAATAGTTAGTGATATCATCTAAATTACGTTCTACACCTTCTACTTCCCATTAATAAATCAAGACATGTAAATAATTTATAATTATACCTGGACATAGCTGCTGTAGATCTCTAACCGGAGTAAAGCATCCACAAGAATGCATATGAGGCCAGACTGAAAAAGAAAAAAAAAAGGACATTTCAAACAAGACACCACTAGAAGTCTGGCAACAGAAATACTTCCAAATTCTGCCTTGGTCTTGTTTATCTACTAAAGTTCATTTAAAATGAAACAAAATTAGTCGAAGCAATTAGAAAAAAGATAATAGCACTTACTCCACAGAGTGGAACTGAAGCAATACTGGCATGGGGACCTCCCAGTGAAATAAAATTCTTAACCTGTCACACATGCACATGCACATGCACAAGAAGGATCATGAAAAGGAACTAACTACAATGAAGGGAATAAAGACGGCATCACAAACAACAAGAAGATATGAGATTACATAAGACAGAATGGTAAGTTATACATGGAGGTGGTGCAGAGCATCTAATTTGATAAGCCAAAAACCTGACATGAGGATGTTTTTGGAGTTCCAGAATTCCAAATTGATACTGATGTTTAAATTTCCAAATTCAAATGAACGAGAAAACCGTTTTATTGAGGCTTTCAGAGTTGAGTTTCAAAATTTTCAATCTTCCGTTGAAAATTGAATTGAGTTGTTAAAAAAAACATCTTAGCATTTAGCAACATGGAGGCAGCAAATGATAATTACTCAAATGGAGCTTCCACTCTCTAGGACATTATTCTTGAACATCATCATTATAGAAATGAATATTAATCATTAACCACATCTGCAGCCTAAACTGTAGATGGATTTGACCAACCACCAACACCATGATACTATAACTGTATTTTCAATGTCTATTTGTGGTCCTCTTCTAAGTTCTAATTAATATTTTATCCATTTAACAGCCACAAGGCAAAGGGGTGGGTAATGCACTGACTTACATACTTTAACAGTAAAGTTATTGATCCATCAGAATAATCTTGTAGGAGTCAGAGTCGAAGCTGATAATTTTGTGATTTCTTCGATCTGATAAAAGGTTAATTGACTATTTTCTTACATTACATTAATCAAAACAGCAAAATTATTGCAGCAAGCATTCTGGTTTGGAAATGCATTATATAAATTAACTTAGTTTGGTAGCTTTCTTAGGAGCTTATAAAGCTCTTATTTCCTTTTTATAATAACTAATAAGAAAAAAACACACCAGTATGAATACTTGAAAGACGAGATAAAACATGAATACAGTTTTTACACAGTACTTACAGCTGGTCCTCCTTCACAAAATTCAATAATTCCTCGACCAATCAAGTTACCCTGCAAAGTAGAATTATTATTATGAATGCTTGATTTTTATGCAAACTGTAAAACAGATACAAGATTTGAACGGTAGAAACTAGAAAAATGAAATGACTGAAAAACAATACAAACACAGGCAGGAGCAAAACATTTCCAAAGTAACCTGGAGGAAATCATCTCCTACCCTGTATATCCCATGACACATGCAACTCTCTTTGAATTAAGTACACACATGAAAAATTATATACAATGGATCATGCATCTCAATCAAATGTAAGTTACTAAAAAATGCAGTCAATTTCAAATTGGTGAATTAATTATGCAATAAACAGATTAACATCTACACCTAGATCAAATATATATATATATATATATATATATTTTTTTTTTTCTTGTGACAAAAAAAAAGAAGAAAGAAAATTCTAGATCATCCTCCAAGTATGCTCTAACTGCAAATGATATACCTATCCAGATGGCAAATGATCACAAAAAGATTATGGCAGATGAAGCATATCAATTTATTAATTTTTTCAATCACCTGAGAGAGCCCAACTATGTTGTAACCATCAGCAAGTTCACTCATATTCTTCACCTGCATATGTAAAAAAAAAAAAAAAAAAAAAAAAAAACCTTGCTTGGAAACATAATAAAATTTGAAGTGGCAAAACAGCAACATTTTGAACGAGTTTCCCCGTAGCTTTTACCACCTTCTCACAAGCAACTATTGTCTGCAATCACAATGTTAACAGAATACCATTAAATTGTGAGATAAAGACCTATCAATGAGATGCACTTGAAATATTCTTAAAGTGTCACCTGTTCGATGAGGGGCATAATCCAAGAATCCCACCATCCATCTCCAATTTCTCTGCAGAAGAAATGGGAATAAATAACTATGTTCAGGATGTAGGCAAGAAGTGCACTTTGAAATTTTCCCTGGATCCAAGCTTGATTAGCAAAACACTATTCCAGGTGTACAGATAGAGGCGTTCACACATAATCAGCACAGACAGAAGACTGTCATTATCAGTATAGGATGCATTAAAAAAATATTTAAATTCATAATTGATGTTCCTGACATAGCGTATAATTGTAAAAAGATTAACTGAATGATTGGTGAGGAGATACAAACTAAACTAAATTTCTCATCCTAAATGGCTTCAAAGTGCTGAAGAGCATGTTTGTGTTTGGCAATGTGGTTTGCTGATTATAATGTGGATATATTGTTTGTTTTTTTTTTCTAAAAACAGGTGACACAAAGTAATTCTGCCTCCAGACTGAAAATCCTAAACCGTAAACCATAAAAAGTAGAAAAGTGGCTCAAACTCAAATTCCAAGATGAGTGAAAGTACAAGCTAGAATGCTTGTGGACGTATTTCCAAACCAAACAAAAGCCACCTTAGACCTACATCAGTCTGCCTGATTATAGAGATTCACGAACTCACGAACTGAGTCCTCAAGGCCCAGAAAGAGGTTATAATTGTAATGGGTGGCTAATTTATGCATCTTAGACTTCAGGTAAGGCACCAAATAGATACATTATTACATTTATAGTTGTGAATTGTGCCTAACACAGAAATATACAAACTATAGCATACAGGCAATATCCTGGAGCACCCGACCAGTCGCTTAAAAGCTCTGTAAATTGTGTGATCCCGCGATTACTGCATTTATCTCCAATGCCTGACACCAAATGCATACAAAAAGTTAATGTAGTATGATAAAGTTTGATACAGATACCACTGTCTTCAGTTCCACTGAAGGAATTGGCATCATTTATGCTATTGTTCATAGAGTAGCCAAGAACTGGTTGAAGGCAATTGTGATTAGAGATTTTGAGAAGTGAGCCAACATAAACTCAATATATATATATATATATATATATATTTCTGCAAAGTATGTAAATTACCAACTCTGTTCAAGAGTTCTGTTCAGGTTGCCTATATCTTCTATAAAGTTAACCAAATTTATGGGCGACCGAACAAACCTAACTTTTACTGCGTCTTCTGATCATAACAGATAGAAAGAAAAGCCAAATATTTACAGGGCACTAAGTCAATCATAAGTGTAAGCGTCAAGGTTTGATACAGTGTAGATTTCCTGTTTCCAAATAACCAACGTGGAAAAAACCTAAGATCTTCGTCTCATTTTCTATCTTTTTCCCTATACTATTACGTGAACTGTCCAATTAAGAAAACGGCAAAATGAATATACCAAAAGAGAATCATATTCCACGCAAAATCCCTTTCATACCCAAAAGAGAAATCCTATGAACTATTCTGCGTGGAACTGAAAACGAATAAAAGCCAGAACTTTTAACGACGATCACATGATTTGCGGACTTTTTTGTATCATCCACTACCAAGCTAGCAATCACTAATTGAAACACGAGCTAAAAGGAAAAATAAAAAATGAAGAACTGCATAATCTTGGATACCAGGCAGAATCAGAAAAGGGCATAGATAATTACCGTGCAAGACTATGAAGGGAACAGAGAGTGTGACTTGGATGAGATTGAAAGTGAAGAACAGTACTATTGCGATCATAAAGGAATTTAAAAGAGAACCCATTGGTATTTCTGATTCAAGGATTCCAGAATATTAAGATTTTGCAGGGGATAACAGAAACCTCAGCTCAAGGCATTGATGCTCGTGGGCGCGCGAAAACACGAGAAACTAGAAACTCGTACGTAGAGATGGACTGTCAACAACCAAGCCAAATTGATAGGTTTGGTTTGTCTAAATACAGACAATCCTGCAACTACCTTTCATATTCGGTTAAGGTCTAATTATTTATTAGGGACCCTTCTATGAATTCTTCTTCTTCTTCTTCTTCTTATTATTATTATTACATGTTCATCATTTTTTTAGGGGAAATAATTAATATGTTCATCATTCAAATTAACTAAAATTTATTATTTTCAGTGGTATTTTCCCTTTTATAAAATTAAAAAAAAAGAGGAAAAATTCTTCTAGTCCTGTAGAAAAAAATGAAAATCTACTAGAATTAAAACCAAAATTTCGTTTTATCTTTGCAATTTCATCAAAACTAGCTTCCATTCCTGTGGCACATTGAACCAATACCAAAATGACAAAGTAGTGGTACTGAGAGCCGTCAATTTATCCTGTGAAAATTCAATTTTATTATATTTTTAGTCAAGAAAATTTTGTCCTATCTATTTTTTAATATAAACTTTCTGATCAAACCTTTATTTGGGTCTATATTTATTCTGGTCAAAACCAAATTTATTAAACCGAATCAAATTAATTGAATTCAATTCCATTTGGTTCATTAAAATTGAACTGAAGCAACCAAATGCTCAGCCTGAAGATAAATGTTCTTGTGTCAAATGTCAAGATATTTTGTAATTTTTTCAAATGGCTTCTATTGTACAAACTACACATTATTAATCAAAATCTTCAACTTTGCCCTAAGATGCGGAAGACGATAAATTTCTTATGAAAATGGAATGACCCAAAAGGCTCCAAACAACCTGGTCTCAAGGATACGAGAGTGCTTCTAATCCATGATACGTCAAAGAAGTTGACCAACATCTGTAGCTTCATTTTTTAATTACTTGCTTTAGCGCAGCTTTTAACAGTTTATAGAAAGCTTCACTAGCAACTTACTGAATACCAAGTTTGTGACGAAACACTTCTCATATGAATCAACAACCGCCCCAAGACTGATTGAATTGAATCCCATTGTGGGTGTTCTCTACTCCCAGCTATGAACTCTGAAACTCTACTTTCAATCTCTATAGCACTACTACCTGCCTCTTTCTTTGCTCCATTTCTACTCATCAATTGCTTCATTTCCTCTACGTCTCTCCATCTTTTCTCTACCGCATACAAGTTCCTCAATATGACATAGTTCCCATCATTCCATGGATCTATATTATGAGCCTCATTTAGCACTTTCTGAGCCCTTTTAACATCCTTTGAATAGGCACAAGCAGACAGAAAAGAACTGAGGATGATTCCATTAGCGTCATAAGGCATACTCTTTATCAACTCGTCTGCTTCCTCCAAGTGCCCTGCTCTTCCTAGTAAATCAATCAGACATCCATAGTGCTCAATTTTTGGGGTCAGCCCAAAATCACACATAGCTTTAAACCACCTCTTTCCTGCTTCTATTAAACCACCATGGTTACAAGCAGACAAAACGCTGATCATGGTTATATCATTTGGTTTAACTCCTGCACTTTGCATCTCCAGAAATGCTTTCAGTGCTTCCTCAGCACACCCATTAACTGCAAATCCATTTATCAAAGCATTCCAACAAGTTTGTTCCTTCTTAGGCATGCTGTCAAACACGCTTCTTGCTTTCAAAATTTCACCACATTTTGCGTACATATCAACCAGTGCTGTACTGACATTACTTTCTCTATCAATTTTCTTCCTGCAAGCAAACTGATGAACCCAACCTCCCAATTCCAAAGCACCCAAATCAGCTATAGCTGGAAGGACGCTTACAATTGTTACTTTGTCTGGTTCAAAAGAAGTGCTAGACTGCATTTCATTAAATAATCTCAATGCTTCATGAGGTTGTCTATTTTGGGAATATCCGCCAATCATTGCATTCCAAGAAAACAGGTTCTTCTTCGGCATGCTATCAAATAGAGACCTAGCAGATAAAACATCACCACAATTGCAATAACCATAAATCATACTAGTCCAAGAGATTACATTCCTATCTGGCATCTCATCAAACAAACTTTGAGCTGAGTCCATATCTCCTACTTTAACATAACCATCAAGCATTGCATTATAAGCTGCAGAATCTTTCACATGCATCTGATCAAATAGTGCCCTTGCACTGCCCGTATCTCCCGACCTGACATACCCACAAATAAGAGCTGTCCATGATACTAGACTTCTCTCAGTCATCTCATCAAACAGTTTTCTTGCCATGTTTAACTCGCCAAACTTTGCATACATGTCAACAAATGCCGTTGAAACATACAAATCTTCACGAAAGCCAATCTTTACAACATCGTTATGCATCTCCAAACCTTCCCAAATAGCCATACTCGAGCTACAAGACTTCGCCAATGCAGTAAATGTGAAATTATCAGGACGGAAACCCGTGTCCCTCCTAAGATCCTTGTAAAGAGTGAAAGAATCAGAAAATTGGCGCATATCGGCATGAGCTTTGATCATGGCATTGCAAAGGAAAGTATCGTCTTTGTGGGGCCTATTATCAAACATCTGGCGAGCATGGCGGACAATAGCGAGTGGTTCAGAAGCAGAAGCTATAAGAGCAAAAGAAGCAGAGGTGGTAATGAATTTAGCAAGAACGTTAACGTTGGTTTCAACGGCGTTTCGAAGCATGAAAGCATGGATTCTTAGGAGGGTTTCCCTCGTCTTTGTTCGCTGAAGAAGAGAAAGGCATTTTCTTTCAATTGGCCTCCAGAGAAGATACGGCTGGCCATCCTCTGGCATTGGCTAACAACTTAAATCTTCTTTCTCGTCTTGATCGCTGCATAATAGTCTAGAGATCATATGATGTTACATTGCATCTGACTGGCGGTTCTTTTGTCACATAATTACCGATAAAAGAGTTAGCTTCATATACTAGCCAGGAGACAACAGTTTTTGTCGGAATTCTCAAGCTATTACCGGAAACCGCTTGATCCCCGGTGGCCGGTTCCAACGACTGCCAGCATCTATAGACAACGAGGAGAATCGGAATATAGGAGGATACGTCGATGTTTGTTACTCTAACGGCCCTTCGTCCACAAATGTCTGTCGGATAAAGACCTCGAATTATCTGTTTAGACGTACCGTCGTTTTTCTTTTTTTTTTTCCCTAGGGGGCCAACGGCTTATTGTTGAACAAAGTGTTTAGTCATATTGTACAATGTCGGTTGTGGACGACATGCCACTTTAATTTGTATTTTGTTGCGTATGGTGGTCAGCCACTAAACTTTTAGAGGACAAACAAAAACGACCGGACGTTCAGTACAGAGACATTGGTCCAAATCAAAAGTGTAATACCATCTCTTTCGCTATTCAGGCCAATGCAAACGACAAGTAGATTTATTCACACGATCCTTCACCCGATTCTAGAACGCCGGTCTAGTATTCCGTTGTTCAACGATAAAAAACACATGCACTGACACACAAAGGCTGCAAGGTTTTTACAGGGAAAGGGAATGACTTTGAAGTGAAAAACGATATCAATTCTGTTACGGCCTGTCTGTCTCTCTCTGGTGAGGCAATATTATTGCAAATAATTTCTAATCGTGAAGCTTTTACATAATACCCATTTATAAGTTGACAATTAACATTGATTAAAGAGTGATTTGAGTAAAAATATTTAGACGGTGTAGTGCTGGTTAATGGCGTCAATGTCCAAGCCTCTTAACTTGGCAAATGACTCCACCTTCCCTTTCAGTGTGTGAAGCTCCCTCATCCTGAAGCACGGTCAAAAATGGAAAAAATGTCACGTTGCTAATGGAGACCAAAAGATATTATTTTTATCTGATGTGATAAGGAAAAAATACAAGGAGGACTGACCTTGCAATCTCTGCACGCTTTTTAGCTTCTTCTGCCATGATACTAATGTCCCCGAAAGTGTTTCTCTCAGAAAACAATTTTGTCTCAGCAGACTGGAGGCCATGAAGTGTTCGCTGCTCTGCTGCCCATGCCGCTTCTCGAGCTTCTTTACCAAAGTTCTTTTTGTTGGTGAAAGCAGTCTGGTAATTAAAATTTTAGATTGTAGTAAGTAGTTGAAATTGATTTAGGTCAGGTTGTTGGAATGGTTAGAATTTTCACTTACCCTTTGCTCTACCACTAGACCCCAGGCTTTTCCACTCAGTGCATAGCGCACAGCAAATTTGATGGGATCAAGCAGAAGGTAAGTCAGCATATTGTACAGCCAAATCACACCTGTCCACCCCCAACCAATACTTCTGATTCCAGCAAATTTCCATGTTCCAGTGGCCGAGATCACAGTTGCTATCTGAATTCATTACCATTTAAAAGGTTCAGGTTTAGTATGTACAAAGTAATTCAATGCTTTGAATGATAGATTTATAGGATTCATTACCAGTTGAGCAACTAAAAAGGCATTAACCAGTAGAAGGCCAGGACGTTCTCTGAATGACCAGCTCCTGGACCGTGTCACGAATATCAAGGCCTGGCTAATGGTACTAACTTGAAGATACACAGCAGATGCTAATTGTTCCTCAAGCTCATTGGCAATTGTTTCGTCTGACATGTTAAAATGGTGCTGGTTGAAGCTCCTCACCTTGAAATGTTCCTGCAAAGAGAGAAATTATAATCCAATATATATTGAGTTAATATTTTACAAAAATTATTAATGGAAGCTGTATGCTGTTCAAACTTTATATCTCATTCAAATTTCAAACAATTTATGGAATTAAATGAAAATATATTAGTTGGGTGTTAGAAAATAAAAGAAGGGCATTACCGGAAAGAAGTCAGTTTCATATGCTGCCCAGAAGAATATGACTGTCATTAGAGCAAGGTAACCGCCAAGGACAATACCAGTTGCAAAAATTTCACTTAGCTTCCAACTGTCAGGAAGGGGAGAAGGCCTGACCCTGTCTTTGGATATAGTCATGATAGTACCTGCCAAATAGTAGGTCAAATAATGAGCAAGACAGAATAATTTGCACAAAAACCTAACACATGTAAAATACTACTTAAATAACAGGAGGTTGAGAAACTAGAAAGCCAACCATCATTAAGAATGGCAATGACAAGAACCATAAAAGGAGGGAAGTCAAATTTCCAGAAGACAGTCAGCAACATAAAACCAAGCTGTTACGAAAAAAAATAAAAAAATAAAATGAGGAAATACTGGTATTTTGCATTTTATAACTTCCGGTTCATAAAGAATTTCAGTGAATAAGGGAAACTTACCACAATACGGATAGTGATAGACACTGCATATATCTGGAAAACAAAAAGTAACATCAGATTTCTATTCAGATAGCTCAAGTTTTTGCAGCTAACATGGTCGTAATCTGGATATTGTAGCTAGCATATTATTACCGTGTAATTTTTCATTCTCTGGAAGATTGCACGACTTGTTAACACTGCACTAATGATTACACTTAGCCCTGGTTCTGTTAGAACTATGTCAGAGGCACTTCTGGCAGCATCTGTGGAATCTGCCACAGCAATTCCTATGTCAGCTTTCTTCAGTGCAGGAGCATCATTGACACCATCACCAGTCATTCCACAAATATGCTTTTTAGCTTGCAGTCTCCTTACAATCTCATATTTATGTTCTGCAGATGAGAGAATATGGGATTAGAATCAGATAGCCAATTGACACTTACAGAGTTCTCATTGTGAAACAATAGACTAGGATTACCAGGGAAGACTCCAGCAAAGCCATCGGCTTTCTCAATGAGCTCATCAATTGGAAGTGATTCAGTTGTGCCGTTCTTGCCACCACCAAGAAGAGATGAAGATGGGTACATATTTGTGCCCATTCCAAGCCTCCTTCCAGTTTCCTTGGCAATTGCAAGTTGGTCTCCTGTATAGATTTTAATCAGCTGGGATCAGCCACACAGTACAAAATGCCCAGGAGATACCATTTTATTTTCTAAAAATTCCTCATGATTTGGAAGTTTTGGGTCTTGGGAAGCTACACGGGCGTGGTAGCAGCTCTATCCCATGATATAGACTCCAACTCCAACCTTTATTCCCATTGGATTTGAATCCAGCATCAGAGGTCATTTTATGGTAAAATTCCAATTAATGGCTTACAAGTAAATCTGGAAAGTGAACATTTTCCAGAAGGATATTGAGTATGAGGCATAACCATGACCATTACCAACTCAAACAAAAATCTTTTACTACCAAAATTTGACATGAACAACTGACAAGTTCTAACAATGTTGAATTAGCTGAATTTCCAACTGAAAATTAATTTAACCTATCATAGATTAACCGGCTGATACAAATAATTGCTTGTAGACAGTGATGGTGACAAGTTAAACATATGTCTCCCATAAACTAATGGACAATACAATTTCTTGATTTTGAATAATATATATATAAACCCCAAAAAACAAACAGATAGAATCTTATAGGAAATAGAAGTTTAGAGAAAAAAAAATTCAAATTGAAGGGGACAATAGCGACGGAACATGCCTGTAATCATTTTAACACTAACACCAAGATCCAGGGCTCTTCTGATTGTTTCAGCACTATCATGGCGAGGAGGGTCAAATAAAGGAAGAAGCCCAACAAATTCCCAGGGGCCACCTGGACTTTCTTTGGTGCAAGCGGGTACTTCCTGCAGAAGATGAAACTGTATTGTTTGAAAAATGCATAGAGAAAAATATGCATATAGTAGATGGTGAAGAGTTCATTAGTCACCTGCTGGGCAACAGCAAGAGATCTAAGTCCACGTTCTGCAAATTTGTCGATTATTGCATGTACCTTGTTCTGTATTTCTGATTTATTGTGTGCCAGATTGAGAATCTAAATGGAGTGCAGGCAAAAAGCTAAAAATTACCCTCTATAATCAACTGGTAGCTTTTCTAATCTTAATGCTTGAGGATAATACCTGCTCGGGAGCACCTTTACTGACTCTATGCATTTTACCAGCAGCATCTAGGTATGTCAGTGCAGTCCTTTTGTCAGTTGGATTAAATGGAAGGAAATGAACTTCTTTAATTCCAGCTCGAGCCTTTAGAGAAGTACAGAATAATTTATTAAGATAACTCAAAGGTCCAAGGAGAAATACATTCAGCCAATGAAAAGCTTCGAATATATTATTGCAGAAACTACTAGCAGTAGATTTCAGAACATATACATGGTGAAAAGAATCTTTTCAACATTTTTAGTATGATAAACTTAACTCTAATATTCTGGGAAATCGCAGTCTCATGAAAAGAACAAATTAACATATTGATATTGACATTTGAAGACATACAAAAACATTTCTAGTAGCATCCACAGGAAGCAATTAATCAGATACCTCCTTAGGGTCTGCCAACATTGAAACAATTGCAGCATCAATAGCATCCTGATTCTCCAACCTTGAGGCTCTTGCAGCCATGAGCACAACCATATCCTTGACAACTCCCTTGGCAAAAACCTGAAGAAAAGGGGTTAATGCCTTGGGTTTTGTCAAACTGAGAAACGAACGGCAATCCATATATTGTTATTGAAAAAAAGAACATTTAGATGAAAGAAGCAAACTAAAAAATTTATTAGTAACTTCTGCTTTTCTAGATAGAAGTTTGTGACTGTAATTCTGAATACTTTTATAGAAGGAAGTTTGTGACTGTAATTCTGAAGGTATTGGTTCCTTCAGTGAAACTATATTTATTGTATTGTGATACTATGCTATGCAAACTGAAAATCCGAATATCAAAAGTAGAACCTCAATCATATTTTTATCCACTGTGAGCTTGTTAAGTGTCAATGTTCCCGTTTTGTCACTGCAAAGCACATCCATTCCAGCCATTTCCTCAATGGCAGTCATTCTCTTTGTAATTGCACCCTGCAGAGGACAGAAGACTGTTATCTGAATAATTTTCCCTATAGTGCACATTTAATTTATTGACTCTTTAATTTCCATATTCCAAAATCATCTTCTTATTCAAGCCAATCAAGGCTAAAGCTGACATTCCACAAACCTGCTGAGACAAGCGATGTGAGCCGATGGCCATCGTAACAGAGAGAACAGTTGGCATAGCTATTGGGATCCCACCAATCAATAGGACGAGTAGGTTATCAATACCAACTCGGTATCCCCTCTCTTGAATCCCATATATCACGATGATTTCAACAAGCATACCAAGTGCAATTGAGCAAATGCAGAAGTTTCCAATTGATGTTAAAACCTGGAACCATCAAATAAATTTAATTAGTAATGAAGTGGCATCATAATAATTTCATTTTCACACAACACTAAGCTTGGTCATGACATGCTCATAAGTAATGCATGACATAAAAATTTTCATCTCTTTCAGCCTCATTATTGTAGGTAGAGAAACAAAGAAGACCTTCTGGAAATGCCCAACATGCGAAGTGTTTTCAACTAGATGAGCTGCCTTCCCAAAAAATGTGTGAACACCAGTTGCAATGACCACTGCTTCAATTTCACCCTGCTTACATGTTGAACCAGAGTAAACTCCATCACCTGGATTCTTGTTTACGGGAAGTGATTCTCCAGTAAGTGCAGACTGCAAGTGACAACCACATTGTCAAATCCAGAAAGGTATAACGTTTGCAAAAGGTAGACAACCTTTTGCATTTCATTTCAGAGCAATATCCATGTTAAGTTATAAACAAAAAAATCACAGCACAATATTTAACCTGAACTGGAAATTGTGAACAAATAAGCCCATGCTATTGCAGAAAATGATAACCTGATCAATCTTTAAAGGATCTCCTTCAAGAAGACGTGCATCAGCGGGAATGATGTCACCAAGTTTGATACTAATAATGTCCCCGGGCACCAACACTGAAGCATCTTCCTCGCTCCAATTTCCATCTCTTAGGACCTGGTAAGAGTAGCTAGAAAGTGAAAACTAAGTAGGAGTTGAGATTTAATGCCTCATGAAGCCAGATGAAAAGTTCACATATGAAATAGGAGAAGCTTTATCAGACCTTGGCTTTGGGAGCCAACCGAGCCATGAGGGCAGCAGCTGCATTGCCAGCATTGTTTTCCTCTATGAAACTGATGGTGGAATTGATTACAAGTAAGATTACTATACCAACAAAATCATGATAGTCTGCACTCTTGCCCTGCAAAAGAAGTTGGTATCAACAGCATTTCGTCAAGCACTCACCAACACTAGGAAAATTGCCCCTTGTAGAAGTTGGTTAGTTCTGAAATTTCATTAAATCATTTCATCTTGAACCATAACTTAACTAGCACAAAATCTAAATCAAAGATCTCATTCAAGTGCAATATCCCATCAGCAAAAACACTTAATAAGCTGATCCTGCAAAGAGATAAAAAGAGTTGGGATATAGACTTACCCCTCCATGTGCAAGAGCAATGGCCATGATAGCTGCTGCTTCCATGACCCATGACAGAGGATTCCACATAAAGCCCAAGAACTTTAGAATTTTACTTTCCTGTGGAGGAAAGAGAATCAATGAATCAAGAAATGAAATATGAAAGGCATTAAAGAAAATCAAATGGAGTACGATTGACAGCTCCTTGCAAACCTTTTTCTCTTCGAGTTTGTTGTGTCCAAACAAATCTAACCGCTCGTGAACTGCATGAGAGCTCAAACCACTTTTCGTACATTTAAGATGGTCAAAAACTTCTTCAAGGGGTATAATCTCCTGCACGAGACCATTTATTCAGCAATAGGCATTAAGCATAAGTCATCCGGAACATAATGTTCAAAAAAACATCTTCAACCATATTTTCCCTTTCCTTGTTTATTTTTCTAAGAAAGTTTAATTATTAACAAAAATAAAAACAGTACTATTCCGTCAATCATTTTCAATACAGGATGAATATTCAGAAGCAGCGCAAAGGAAAAAGAAGAAAAAAGGGACAATTTTGCCAGAGAAGAATTGAGGCAATTTTGAGATAGAGAAGAATTTTAATCACGTATGAAAGAATTTCAGAATTTCACAGATATATGCCTTATATTGAAGAATACAAAAGGTTATTTTACATTAGTCTTATTCTTGTAATATTAACAAACAATAACCCTTAAGGGAAGATTCTTTAGATGGTAAATAAACAAACTATGCTGTTATGCACATACCAGATCAACTGCTTCCTTGATGACAGCATCAAGAGCAACTGACTCATCAACCATTGTAGATATTTTTCAGCTTTGACTGTCCACGCTGCAAGATGCTGGTATTCGCAAGAAATTCTGCATTACCAAGCACTTCATGTCAAGCCACCAAATTTACTAAAAATTACATCCACTGATTTTATTCTTGCTGATTATTATTAGTTCATAAATTTTAATCCATAAATGTGTATGAACTTTCTTTTTTGTCTCCCCTTTCATTCAGTGACCGAAAAAAGAAAAGCCGCAGTTGAAACTAGAACAGGTGTAAAGATAATAGAATAGTGATGCTATTTTACAACGCCCCAAAGAAAGGGGAAAAAGAATTTGCAAACAAGAAAGTTTTGAGTTTCAACTCATTCAATAGCTATTAAAATAAAGCAAATTCAATACATTGAAGGACATTAATTACAGGTTTAATTTGATAAATAACGACATATATTTGATGGAAGACTAACAATCAAAATTCTTCAACATAAAGAAGATCTTATCAATTAGCCCTTGCCGGCACACTGTTTGACAAAATTCTTGAACAAAATTCTCGAGGTTCAAGAGAGAGATAAGGGCAAAGTGGCAGATAAGCAGCCAAATAAAACTGATAGGAGAAAAACCTAGACAGATCCTAGCCAACAGGCAACAGAGAAGAGACAAATGGGCACAGATGTGGGCGAAGAAATGGAGGGGCATGTTCGATGAATATAAAAGCTCCATTTTGCAATAAGACGGCCATCTTCGCTTGTGAAGGTCCGCCGGCCATCATCAGCTAATATCCGTTACAAAGAAAAGTTCAAAATTTTAAATGCCAGTAAGCTATTGCAGCCATATCATAAAAATGCTTGTTTCTTTGAAGTTGACATCACGTGGTCCACTTCCGTACTATGCTTTCCAAAGATCACAAACCGTTAAGGTGATATATATATATATATATATAATGTTCTAATACATAATTTTGACCTGAACTTGCGCTGATTATCCTTGTGTTCCCCGAAGTTTGCGGGTTATCCTGCCTAATAACTATATCACCCGTCAGAATTAAATAACCTCCTAGGGTTCAATTATAGATTATTAACAGATGATGGTGAAGATTGATAATTCATGGAAGACCAGACTCTAACGAAATCGTATGATGTTCTTCGGTTATTACTATTATTACTGATGTAGTCCAACTGGAAAATTATTCTCTCCATTAACGAAATCATTTTTATACAAAACCGTCTTCTTCAATTTGGAAAGATACTCAAATCAGAGGCAACGGCTTGTTCCAGATCCAAGATTTTCCTATGTTTTTGACGCTTCAATATCCCAGAGGACAGCCTTAGAACGGCTTTCCCCAGTTTTAAAATTAGGGATATGCTTCTCCAATATGCGCCACTGGTGTTAGATGCTCTACCCATCATGACAGGCTAACCTAATACAAACATACATATAAAATTTTCTATTAATTTATAATAATTTTAAATTTTAAATAGCCAGCATCAGGCATGACAACACTAGTACGCGACACTTTAAAGTTTTTAAACACAACAGACAAGGCCAACTTTTTCCAGTTGAAGATGAAGGAGGAGGAGGGGAAATTTCGAATCATGGGCTTTGGTTTCTTCCTTTGGGATTGGGTCAGTTGGTTTTGTCCTTTCAAAACAATTTGGTCAAAAGATAGGCCGATCATCATGTTCTGTTGAGCACGTCCGACTACCAAGCTAATCATGTTCGAATTACACAGAACGTTGGGCTGCAGACGCTCCGTCGTTTAGGATGATTTATTTTTCAATTTGGTGAGGGATGAGGTTATTATTAAAAATGAAGTTGAAGGGACTGTAAAGTTAAAAAAGTACAATATGAGAAGTAAAATCTTGTCGTGATTGATTTTAAGCCTCTAAAGCCCACATCTAGATCTGGACCGAGTTGTAGAATCTGAATCCTCTTAGCGTTACTCTCGCATAGCGATTCCTTACTCTCGGTACAGCTCTGCTTATCTCTGTACTTTTTGTTGCGACAGTGTTTCATGTTTCCATAATAACGTCTGGTTTCGACTAGAAATGGCTGACAATATAATACATGTCTTCCCTTTTTAATGGTGTTTAGAATTTTCTGATTGTTATGGGAGACGGTGATCATGGTTTAAAATGCATTAGTGTACGTTAGCTGTTTGTGAAAAATCCCGGCTGAATCTATTGGATTCCGTTTACGTCTATACAATGGAATTCGGGTCTAACTATCCGTATGCATAACCCTAACTCTGGTAAATTTTCTGAAAAAAGATATTCATATATGCTGTATCGTTAACCCTTTGATCAACTGGAAGACTATTAATAGCAAAAACATAAAAATGTTTTTTGGGGATCAATTCTGGGGACTAAAGGTCCAGATGTTCTCACTGTACCTGCAAAACACGAGTGTTTTTTGTTTTCTTAAATTTAGTATTTTTATCATGTCTTTTCAATAATATACTAACTGCAATTCAACTTGTTTTCTGTTATGACAGTAAAGTTGCTGATGGACAGTTGGAAAGGTATTCTAAAGGTTCCAGTGGATCCAACCAGCAGAAGTTACTGCAGAGTTGCTGTATCTCTCTGCCTCTCGCCTGGTTCTAAATCACTAACTGTAAGTTGTTCTTTTTCCTTCATTGTCAAAAAGTAATGTTTTTATTGTGTGCAATAAGTTATCAGGAAATTCTGAAACACAATGGAACGTATATAGGTACCTTCAGCAAATGCCATCTTCTTTTCTGGAGATAGAGTTGAAGGGACTGAGAATCCGGTGATTGAGAGACTATCTGATCTGCACAAAATAGCCGAAATTCTGGTCTCTAAATTTGGTGGTTCTGTTAATGCTTGGGTTATTGAAGCTTCAAGTTTCAATGGGCCTTTTGCTCTTTATAAAGATTTCATTCCATCTGTGAATTGTTGGGGGGAACCAAAATCCTATAGCCCAGCTGGATTCCCGGCTTCTACTTCAACCATCTCACTCTTATCAAACTGCATTATGGAGGTAGGTTACCAGTCAATAACTTAAATACTATCATGTTCAACATGTTTGCTTCAAAGTGATTCATGAAAGATTTGTGTACATGTAATTATTCTCAATATCAATACAATTCTTTTGAGGTACTGAATTCTTACTAGGGAAATGCATATTGTATTTGCACTTGATGGATTTTACCTGGCAAAATTTTTGTTGTTTTCATAAGTCATTTATTTACAAGAACCAAGGGAAACTGAGGCTGATTGAAACTCCAAATTACCATTAACGTTAGGCTACTCCATATTGTAAATTTTTCAATATGGCAGGCGGAAAAGGTCATTTCAACAAAAGAGAGAGATCCAATTTCTGCCAGTGGATCATCAGCTTCTTTTTACGAGCCCAAAACATACATCCTTGGATTCAGTAAGGGTGGCACTGTGCTTAACCAGCTAGTAGCTGAGTTGAGTGTTTCAGAAGTAGAATTAAATTCAAAAGAGCAGCATACGAACGGGAAATGTTCCCAAGAAGACATTCAAATCATACCACGCAGTAAAGAAAGTCTTCTAAACAGCATTACAGAGATCCATTATGTGGATGTGGGTTTAAACTCGGCTGGTGCATATATCACTGACCATAATGTGATTGAGAGAATCTCGAACCGTCTCATGCAAGGAGCTCCAGGAATCCGTTTCATCCTTCATGGAACACCCAGGCAATGGTGTGATAGCAGGCGTGTTTTGATACGTAGTGAAAAAGACAAGTTAGTTCGTCTGCTTCAGTCTGAAGCTAGAAGGAGCGGAGGGAAACTAAAGGTGTGTGAAAGATTTTATTTCGCTGATAGACCTCCAGATTTGCAAATGCACTTTGAAATAATTGAAAGTATGGATGTTAGTTGACCAGTTAACTGCTATTGTGCGTATTTTAATTGACACTCTTATAGCTGTATCTACACAATTTGATGGAAAGATAATGATATACAGTTCGCTTTATGCAGTACTTTTAACTGAAGTGATTACTTTTTTTATTTTTCATTTTCTTTGAATTAATGTAATACCAAAGCATAAATTATCACCTTAATTGAATTATTTAGAGGTATCCTGAGCTAAAGAATTCAATTGAATTCATAACCTTGAGTATTTGGTAGATTAAAAGAAGTTCATTTCAATTCTACAACTTCAAATTTATGGAATTGGACATAATTAAATCAAATTTCGCCGAAGTTAGTGGAATTTCAGATAAAATTTCACCAAAATTGATTGATCTTCATATAAATTCCACAAAACTTGGAACAAAATTTCCATCTTTCCATTCTCTCTCCTTTCTTGCTTCTCTCCGTTGCTCTCTGTCTTGTTTTCATTTTCTTTCTTATTTTATTTTTCTCTTTTTATATCACATATATAATTGAACTTTAAATTTCTTCCAAACGTAAATGAATCCCACATTTTTAAGCTTATCATAATAAACACAAAAATCCATATATAAATGATATTATTTCTTGCATCTCTGCTGTTTCGCATGCACAAACACAAACTGAAGAGGGAGCAGAGTCCAGAGTAGGTTATAGGAAATATATGTTTTTCTTTTATCATTACAAGAACCTCAGTATAGAAAGGTGAACAAGCAGGGTTCACGGACACCATTTATTTAGATATAATTAATAACAAAAAGATGTTGAAGCCCAAGGCTCCAAAAGCTTTATTTCTCTGTTGTCACCACTGCACTGCTTCATTTTAGTTGATGCTGAACAAAGAAAATCGGGAAAATGAAAATTAATTTAACTGGTATTACTTATGGATCACGTTAGAAAGCAACTTAACTATAGTGAAAACCAAAAATGGAGCAAGCAGCAAAAAAAAAAAAAAACTTACTTCTGACAGTTGATGTTTTTGGAGATGGGAATGTTCACTTCAACCCCACATTTTTTAGGGAGTGAAGAGGCAGAATCTTCATTTATATTTGGATAGTGAATGGCAGCAGCCTTAACACAGTCGCAGGCAGCTCGCCTGTCAGCTGTGGTTGGAGCAAGCGCCTTCAAATTCTTGACTCCACCACAACATGCAGCTGATGGAGCGGTGTCTACTCCAGTCAGGAAGGGAATGCAAGGGGCTAAAGCCGAATTCACTTGCCCACAATCCACAGCCTGTCCTGGCATTGCCATGAGTTGAACAAAAGCTACAACCAGAATTGTTATGATTGCTCCCTTCATTTTTGCTAGTATCACCAGTGCTTAACCTTGAGCTTGTATATCTGTAAGTTATTTGAGTCTGATGAGTGAAGGCAGAGGCTGAAATGTGGTATTTATAGCCTCCTCAGAGATAAGAAAGCTAATGCATGTGGGTCATAGACTGATGTAGAGCATTAGAATATTTGTTACATGATTTTGGATTCTTCTCTAATTTGAAGTATCACTTTGTTCATCTTTAACAGTAAAGAGGATGAGGTTCTGGATAATTTTTCAATCTCCTACGAGGTTCCTGTTGATCTTTCTTATGTCAATAACTCTTCCTATTGTCATGCCAAAACCGAAACCGCAACTGCAGCTATCCTTTCCTGGGCTTTACATATTTTATCAGTATAGTGAAAGTTCCATTAATCTTAATCAACGGAAAAGTTTTTAAAGAAAAACTATTAGCAAAAGTTTATAGCTGAAAAATAAAAACCAAAAAATTTATCAAAGTATATAAACAATATATTGATTCAGATGAGGATATTTCTGACTATATATACTAGGAAAAGGAAAGACAGAGTAGTAATATTTTTTAAAAAAAACTTTTATTTGCTTGGATTAGTGCATAATATCAACTGTGTATGTATCCGACGATAACTACTAAAAGGGTTGATTTTAGGACATTTGTTGTTGTTGTACAGGACATGATGATTCCCCCGCAGGTTTTGGGAGGGCACTTGAAAGATAATAGTTATGCGGCGTCGTTTTCACTCATACGCATTCGCTGAGCGACAGGATGGATGGTTTAAGATTTAAGAATAGTAGTCTCGTTTACAAGAGCGTAATGTTTGACGAGACGCATAAAACGTATCACATAATCGTGCGGTGTCGTTTATGCACCGGCGGTCGTCACGGAAAAGAAAAAAAAAATGAAGAATTATCTGAAGAAGATGAAAACGATTAAGATTTCCAGTGGTTGTTACAGAATCTAAAAATGATGAGGAATTCTTGAAAAAGCCGAAGGAACTGGTTTTTTAGTGGTGGTAGATGTATATCGTCTTTCTTGTGGAAGCTAAAAGCATATGGAGTAAGGGTTTGCAAACCAGAGGTAGTGTAGATTGCAATGGATACTAACCAAGAAATCAAGAAAGCAATGAACTCAAGAAATCATGCTAACTGAATGTTTGGAATCAGCGCTTCTATCTGGTAGGTATGTATAGAAAATGTGTTTCCACCTTTCGGGCTCATTAACTGCTCGACGAGATTCCTCAAAGGAATATAGTTGTCTGGAATACGATGATATGGATTTATACGCATTGGAGAGACTGTGAAATGAAAAATAGAAATCCAGGCGAAGGTTGGGCTCTGGATCAAACGCTACCGTATTATCCATGATACCAGCGCGTGCATGTGAGATATAGCATTCAAATCATCTTCGGTAGGTTTCTATATTAAACTACTGCATTTCCTTGCACTTTGTTTTAGGAAAGTTGCATAGTTCATTAATCGTGTCTGGTCTCCACTCCACTCAAAATTGTTTCCCTCGTCGTTTTGCTTTTCACAACTTGTTTTGTAAATTTCTTTTGTAATTGATGACATCGATCATGTTTAAATGCATAGATATAAAACTGTTTGTGAAATATCCTAGCTGAATCTCTTTAATGCAAGTGGTTATCTTATGCAGAATTGCTGGATTTCTAGCTTCTCTTAACCGTATTCCTCTTATCAAGTTTGCCTCAGAAAGTTATGTTATTAGTCCATTGAATAACTTAATTTTTTTTCTTGGAAGTGATTCATGAAAGATAGCTAATATGCCTTTAGTGTAATTATTCCCACAATCAATAAAATTCTTTCAGAGGTATATATTGAATTATTCTGATTGTTATGTTCTTGTTTTTTCACTTGTACCAATAAGCATAAGAGTATCTTTTAATGAAATGAGTTTTTATTTAAATCTTTGAAAGGACTCGTAACAATTTTTGTTTAGATATAAAGTACACAGAAATTAAGGAGATGCCAACATCCGATGCTCTCGAAGCTTTATTTCTCACTGTAACATGCCTTCATTTTAATTGATGCTGGACAAAAAAGTTGGGAGAATGATCATTGGTTTAACTAGCATTACTTACAGATTATAGTCAGAAAGCAACTTAATTATAGTCAAAACCAAAAATCAAGCAACGAGAAAACTTACTTTTGACAGTTGGTGTTTTTGGAGATGGGAATATTCACTTCAACCGCACATTTTTTAGGGAGTGAAGAGGCGGAATCTTCATTTATATTTGGATAGTGAGAGGCAGCAGCCTTAACACAGTCGCAGGCAGCTCGTCTATCGGCTGTGGTGGGAGCAAGCGCCTTCAAATTCTTGACTCCACCGCAACATGCAGCTGATGGAGCAGTGTCTGCTCCAGTCAGGAAGGGAATGCAAGGGGCCAAAGCCGAATTCACTTGCCCACAATCCACAGCCTCTCCTGGCATTGCCATGAGTTGAACAAGAGCTACAACAACCAGAACTGATGTGACTGCTCCCTTCATTTTTGCTCCTTGCTAGAGTGTGTGAACTGCTTAATTAACTGTGATATTGAGCTTGTATGTACGATATATTTCTGTGTGTGTGAGTGGGATTCTTTATCAAACTGGTACTTATAGCCACTTCAAATGTAACAAAGGTAAGCATGTGGGTCATGGACTGATGCACAAGCATAAAAATCGAGAATATTGGTTACATTATTTTGGTTTCTTCTCCACTTTGAAAGGCCACTGGTTTGCCTTTAACTGCAAAGAGGATGAGCTTTCTTTTTTCGACAATTTTCTGTCACCTAACAGGCTCGAGGATCTTACCAATCTAGGGCCAATTTTCAGCAACAATTTCTAAGATAGCATTTAATAAAAAATTTTAACTGCCTTTATTATTTAGAGTACTGGGTGGTGTACAATCTGCTCTAAATTTGAAAGAGCAAATTATAACAGTTAATTTTGCCTAATAAAGCCTCGGTGTTTGCGTTTTTTTTTTTTTAATTGTGTTTTTACCATTAAACATGGCCCTGAACCTAAGGCTGTATTCTTTTTAAATTGTACAATATATGGCGTGTAAATTTTTAATCTTTGACATGTTAAATCTCAGCTCTCAAGAATGTATCTGCGTAGCTACAGTGAAAATAAAACTAAGGTTGTTCTAAATTCTAATATATAAGATTTTAATGACTTCCCATCTCTCAAAATTAAGACTTGAAGTGATATTTTGTTAAAGTTTAACTCAGAGTCCAAACTCCAAATTACAAACGATTTATTAAATGATAGGGTTTGCAACTAATGATAGGGTTTCCCTTCAGCCTCTTCTTAAGGCAAAATGAAAATTGGCTTACGGCGTTTACTAATGTGAGAAGGCGATGCATTGGTTGGAACGACAAGCGAGATAATAACATTTAGTTTTATACGCTGTGCCAGCAAATTGCTTTATCCAAAAAATGTCCTCTTGGCCAGTGTGCCTTCGTGCGATAAGTTGAGATTGGGGACAGACGTCCAAGGTTAGCAACCCTTAAGACACCATAAATATGCTTATGCTCTAATTTTATCACCTGTTAGAAAGTGTTACATCGAAGAAAACAGATCCTGTTCGTTCTAAATCGCTCTAAATCCAAACACTCCCCTTCATTGCTAGACTGTCTCTCCACCTCACATTCTTAGCTCACATAAAATTTCTGCTGCTAAATGAGATCTAATGGTGCTATAACTATTCACAAAGAAAACTCCAACATGTTAAAGCTACCCAATTTAATAATTAGATAAACAAGAAATCAATACATCAATGCCAATTCTCAAGCACATAAATATATTATTAAAATGATGCTTTCAGAAAACACCTATGCCATGAACCTGAAACAAGTAAAGGTTTAAATTACCGTTGAAGGTAATTTCCTATCAGTAGCTTGTTATAGGTAACTATTCTGTAATTTTCAAAAATTATAAAATTAAACTTTGACTTTTTAGTGATGTCTAGGTGAATGCTTCTCTCTCTCCTGTTGGAAGCTTTAGATCAGGCTCCAGTGCACTGAGAGGAGAAAAATAATGTTCCACCATATCTTCCGACACTTCACGCAAGCTTGGAGGATTCCACTGCATTTTTCAGTATAGATGGAAATATAATTACTTCTAATTACATGTTTGTTTTAAGGCCAAACATATCTAATCATTGATTATTTCGAACATCTACAAGAAAACACTAGCATCCTAATTTTCATTATCAAGGATGATTTCCAATCAAGATTATCGAAATCATCTCATAATATCATCATCATATATCCACTTTCTTGAATGGGGAAAAGTGATAAAGACACCTCTTACCTTCGGTGCTAAGTCCTTATCCACCATCCGTGCACGGACACCCTGAAGAAGAATTAGAAAACAAACTATATTGATAAAGATTGTGAATGATTTTTCTACTGACAAATAATAAGTTCTAATACCTCACAAAAGTCACTAGATATAAGCTTGGATGTTCCCTGCAAGGACATTCGATATTCACGGACCAAGCACTGATCGAATGTTTGAAATCTACCTTCTCGTATCTGGAACAACAAACAGCAGTGTTTCAGTTCATGATGCAATAGTTTCAAAAGAGAAAGCATAGAAAAATGAGTGGGATGGACTCACAGATCTTAAGGAAACCTTCAAGCTTAATGGTGATGCTTCCTTGAGTCTTCTTAGAGTGGAATTGCAAAATGCATCATTAGTACCAGAAGCCTCACTTTCCTGAGAGAAATAGTAAATCAGCAAATTGCTTGTTTATAATGTTAAGAAGCAATTAGAGATGCTAATCCGGATGAGGCATTTCCACGATAAGTAGATAACAGTTGACAGGACCATCCCAGAAGCCCCACAATTCACAAATCCTGCTGAAATAGTTGAAATTGGCTAAAGTATTCAAGATTTTACAATTCATTTTAACATGGTGAAGGCCTTGATAAACTTTACCAATGACCAAACAGACTCAATCTTTTCATGACCCAGAATTTCCCAAGGTAGCCAAACTGTTGAGAAAACTAACTCCCCCAAATAGGAATCTCCCGATGGGAGTCCTGTTCCAGTGAAAAATACTTCGTTTGCACTCCTTTTCCCTTTTCTTACTGCTATTCACTCCCTTGTTTACTTGTTAATCATGAAAAAGATATAGAAAGATCAAAACTAAGTGATATTCGCAAGATTCATTCTGTGGCCCTGAACTAACAAAAAGCATGAATCTGAAATATATGCTTACCAGAGCATCAAATATTTCTTCCACTGTGTCATGGCTGAAACATTTATCGACAGTTTCAATCCTACACAAATAATGCAACATGGGATCAATTAACTTGATCACTATATCAACAAAATTAGTAAGCTTCATGGAAATTTTCAAGTTATTTTAAATACTGCACTGTATTTGCCACGAAATGTAAATGACAGTAAATCTGTTTGCTTTCAAAAAGAACTTAGACTACAACTTCTGCAACTCAGTTTTTTTCACATTGTAAAACAAACCTGTTAAGTACACTCATCTTATCAGGATGGACAAGGTCGCTGTACTTTTCTAAATGAGCTTCAATAACAGAAGGATCATCAGTGACCAGTTCCCCAAGCTGTTGCTCAAGTAACTGAAGCCTCTGTGGGGTGAAAATAAAAAGGACAGATTGAAGTTAACAATGACAGACAACCAAAATAAGGAAAAAGTAGAAAAGAGTATACCATTACCTCACTATATGAATAATGCGTAGCCAGGCCACAGGCAACCATTTCAGCTCCACTGAGGGTTTCTGAAGTTAGAGCCAAGTATTCCCCTGCAAACAGGATTTCACTTCATATCAGAATCATTCCAACCACCACTTTACCCAATGGGCATAGAAAGACACTCACACCTTGCAGCAAAAAATGGATTCCATATATTGAAAACCAGCAATCATTGCATTAAGCAAATTAAGAAGTATTAAGACTTCAGACCTAACTCCAAAGAGAAATTTGCATGAGAGTGAGTCATTTATGCAATATCCTCAAGGTAAGAGCAAAAGCCATCAGGCACTCTTTTAAGAGAAAATTGCCAAATCAACTGAATGAAAATTAAGGAGAATGGGGAGGGAGATGGGAGAAGGTGGGACATATCATTAATTTAACCTCCGTTTTGCTGTTCTGAAAAGGATAAACATTATGCTGCCAATTGGCATAAGATAATTCAGAGGAAAGAACTTACAGGGAAAAGAAAAGAAATATGATTATGCAAGAATACCTAAGCGACCAGGTAGATGAGAGAGGTAGAAAGATGCACCAGCATCAGGATGGAATCCAATAAGAGTTTCAGGGGTAGCAAAAACCTGGAAGAATGTTAAGACGAAATGCATCATTAATCACACGCGTAAATAAACCATAATTCATAATAGAGAAACTAAAGCAAATTAAGTATTTACAATAGTTTCCACTGGTAAATCACAAGAAATAGGAAACAAAGGATCAATAATATTCAGTTATGGTCTAAACAAACATCAAATTTTCAAAACTTGCACATAAAACGCAAGATACATAAGTCATGTGATGAAGATTTGTTGATATTTTTCAAACATGAGAGCAAAAAGAATAACAAGATTTTCTGAATAATTTTGAGAAATCAATGATCACGAACAAGTAAAAAGTAATAGGTGCATCATTTTTATATTTCATACAGTTTTATCAGTTGCCACACAGAACGTTCCAGGTATTGAAACTCCACCACCACCACCCATGGTAATTCCATCCAAAATAGCCACCTACAGGGAGATAATTAATGCTCCAGTCAAACATTAACAAAAGAACCGTGCAACCAGAATGAATTTAGTTTTTCCCAACATACAAAGATACAATTTTTCATATTGTGTCAAAATTTCCACAAAACAAGGAAAAAATCTAGTGATTTGCAGAAATGGCTAGTGACCTGAGAATTATGAATACTCACATGTGGCTTCAAATAAGTACCTAGTACATATATGAAAGTATACAGTGTCCGAAAAAATTCCTTACAATCTTCCAACCTCCCTGCATGTATCATAGCAAACACTTTACTGGAATACCCTACGGTGATCAATAAATTATATAACCATTTAAAATAAATAATTTAATAGTAGAATTGGCTCAAATGTTGTTATGCAGGGTCTTAAAAGGCACAGTAGTCTTATCTCTTTACCTTTGTTTATCAAGTGATAAAGAGCAACAATGTCTCCACCTGCACAAAATGCCCTGCCACTGCCCTTCACAGATTCAAAATAACTTCTAAGTATTCCTTAATGGAAATTGAAATTGAAATTGATTTCAATGAAAAATAATAATGATTAAATTTAAATTTTAAAAAATAAATAAATAAGCCACTAAGTGACAATTGGATTGGAATATTACCTTCATTGCCACAAAACCAATATCCGGATTATCCTCCCAAGATTTATACAGTTTTAGCAATCTCGCGCCCTAAGATTGTTATGCAAATACACACAATTAGATGAGAAATTGTCATATAATTACAAAATAAATAAATAAATAAAGGCAGAAGTGCACCATATTAGTATTAAGAGCATTAAGAGCAGAAGGTCTATTGAGAATGACTGTTCTGGAATAAGCTTTACATTCGACTAAAACCTGCCTCGGGCAGTAACAATCATCAAAGTGTTAATTAAAGAAATTGAACAAAGAACCACGAGTTAATTAAATCGGGTGGGGATACTAACATAACGACCTGGTTCTCGAGATTGTCATCGATTGGATTATTGCTTGGAGGAGAAGAGAGGGTTCTGTAGTGGTTAAAAGGAAGACAGCCACCACTCCGAGCTCTACTCCGCCTTTTGATTAAAGCTGCTGCTGCCTTCAATATCTGCATTACTGCTTCCTACGCTTTAGTTTAAGGTATCGAATTTTCTGCTCAAAATTTAGGTAACACCTCTATCCCTCTCCCAATCTCCGGCATAGTACAGACTGTTAGTTTGCTCTCCTCTGATCGTAATGGGATACGCAAAAAGGAAAAGGAGAAGTAATAAGAAATTACAGCTCACTCACGGAGCTCAGTGATGGTTATTAAATTCCGTATAGTTTGACTACAGGATCACGCTTATCCTTGACCAGGATATTGGACTATTTTGAACTTGGATGCAACTCGACCTAATTCATGGATGCCGTTTCCTCCCTACCAGCCACATCGCCTTACCCCTCTCAAGGCCCAAGTGCCAGCACCCATCAATCGTTACTAAATCCAATTGATAATTTGTTTTTTATTTTTAAATTATTTTATTTGATTATGATTTGTATAGATAAAAATTGAAAAACAAAAGGTTTGATGTAATTCTTAAAACCTTAAAAAATAAGAAAAAATTAAAAATTAAAAAATTAATGAAACCGAATTTAACCGGTTTAATTTTATTTAATTTTACAAATAAGTTTAATTTAATTTAAAATTTTCGATTCAAGGAAACTTATTGGCTTGACTAAATAATTTAATATTCTGAACTCAGATTGAGAAGAACAAAGAAAAAAAAATTATTAAAGCAAAAGCATATAATTGCATCGAAACAAGCACGATGATAAAAAATAATTATGTAACAAAATTTTATAATATAAACAATTACTTTTCACAGCACCTTAATATTTAAATTGAATATCCAGTACTTAATAAAATGTAAAAAATCAGTAGTGAAGTTGAATACTTAGTGTCCCTCCCAAACAAATGAATTATGATTTAAAATTTATTTGTAAATAAATTTTTTATATTCGATATATTATAATTTAAAATAAAAAATTTAATTAAATTCTATAAAATTATATTTAAAATAATTTTTTCAATGAAAATTTATTTATTTTTATTTCTTTTAACACTCTTGATATAACTAACTTTGTTACTAAATTTCAAAAAGAAAAAGAAAAACTTCTTTAATGATTTGAAATTTTCAAAAAAGAAAAAAAATAAAAATATAAACTAATGTCATTATTCGACTAAAAAAATATTATTATTATAGTTTGAAATTTTCCATAGAAAATAAACAAAAAGAAAAAAAAGAAAATATAATTGAGTTAATAGTGAAATTAATTTTATCTATAAATATTTCAATGGAAAATTTTATGAAATTTATTTATAAATTTCATTAATTTTTATAGAGTTAGACATAATTAATTTATAAAATTTAAATTTATATATTTTTTTATTTTAAATATGATATTTTAAATTTTTAAATAAATTTAATATAATTTTATAAAATTTATTTATTCTAAACATCCGTATGATAAAGTGACATTTGACATTGCAACAAAATCTACACTTTAATTTATTATGTACCGAAAAAAGGGGAAAGAAAAAAAAAAGCGAAAAAACAAGTTCCATTTATTGCATGGAACCCAAATACAGACCAAGAAGAATGGAGATTTCACATATGGGAAGGCAAGTTTGAGTTGAAATGGTTGAATGGTGACACACGTCCTGTTGTAACTGTAAAGCAAAGCGTCTCGTCATCACCGTCACGGTTATCTAAATCCTCGATTTTCGTCACTCTTGATCCGCTTCCTCATCTCAATCACTTCCATCTATATATTTAGCCATTCTCTCCAATTTTTATCACCGTCTCTCTTCTCCCTCTCAGACCTGACGAAACAGACTTCCTATCTGCAATGGCAAACGCCCCACTTAGAGTTTTGGTCACTGGCGCTGCTGGTACACTTCTTTTTGCTCGTCGTATATATTTGTTTCTCGATTTTTTTTTTTAAAACAATAATATTCCAATAGAAATGTTCACCATACAAAAGAATTGTATACCCATGTGGAGAATATGTTCTTTTCTTCAGAAAGTAGAGATCTTTTATATTTTTCGATTTGGGTATGGGTTTTGTTTTGGTATCTTTTTGCCTTGTCATGGAGGTGTTTGCCTAGATGCTTTCTTTCGTTGGTACTACATGTATGTGCATTCTTTTTTTGGAAGAATGGATAGCATTGATGATTTAAACAGTAGCCTTTTGGATGATCTATCTGTTTCTTAAGATGGATTTGGATTTTGATTATATTGTATTGCTTCAGAAAATTTTAGTTCTGTTGTTTGTTATTACTCTTTCTTTCAAGACAATTAGATATATGTGCAGCTTCCTAAATGGAGAAAAGGAACCTGTGAGAGTTCTGGTAACTGGCGCGGCAGGCAAGCTTAATTAAATTATTAAATCACATTCTCATTAGAAAAATTATTCGTGACGTTTTCTTATATTTTGGATAAAGTTCTGAATTTTTCTATGGATATTCACCTTTAATCTTTAGCAAAGGAGAGTATGAATCTGTAACTTTTAATTCAAATATCTTGTTCTACAGGGCAAATAGGCTATGCTATTGTTCCAATGATTGCTAGGGGAGTCATGCTAGGCCCTGATCAACCTGTAATTCTGCACATGCTCGATATAGAACCTGCAGCTGAGGCCTTGAACGGGGTGAAAATGGAATTGACAGATGCAGCGTTTCCTCTGCTAAAAGGTAAATTTTATAAATGCCTGAATTATTTCAAAGTAGATTTTATAATTTTCTCCTTTTAGGTTAATTCTGAAAATTTTGTCCTTTGTCCTGTTGGATAGGAGTTATTGCTACTACTGATGCTATTGAAGCATGCATGGGAGTCAATGTTGCTGTTATGGTTGGTGGGTTTCCACGAAAAGAAGGTATGGAGAGGAAGGATGTAATGTCTAAAAATGTATCTATTTACAAGTCTCAGGCTTCAGCATTGGAGAAGCATGCTGCTGCAGATTGCAAGGTGTATAATCCTCTGAACTAAATTTATCTAGCACCAATGCACCTAATGGGGCTTCTGAGACCTTGTTGCTCTCTCATGGCATGTTGATGGTTGCAATTTTCATTTCTTTGTTGCGCAGGTGCTAGTGGTGGCAAATCCAGCAAATACCAATGCACTCATCTTGAAAGAGTTTGCACCTTCAATCTCAGAGAAAAACATTACATGTCTTACACGACTTGATCATAACAGAGCATTAGGCCAAATCTCTGAGAGGCTAGATGTTCCTGTTAGTGATGTGAAGAATGTCATCATATGGGGAAATCATTCATCAACTCAGTATCCTGATGTCAATCATGCAACTGTCACAACCAGCGGCGCAGAGAAGCCTGTCAGAGAACTTGTTGCTGATGATCAATGGTAGTGATATTCTTCTCTTACGCTAAGTTCCAAGAATTTCAAGATTTTTGTATTGATGAAATATTTTTAGGAGTGTAACGCCTTGTCTTGCAGGAATTTGATAGGAAACCAAAATATTCTTCAAGATGCATGTTATCTGGTTACATCCTTTCAATTTTATTACACTTTACTCACCAAATGCATGTTTTTCATAGGTTAAACACTGAATTCATCACCACTGTTCAGCAACGAGGTGCAGCCATCATCAAAGCTCGAAAGATGTCAAGTGCATTATCTGCTGCAGGTGCTGCTTGTGATCATATACGAGATTGGGTTCTTGGAACACCTAAGGTTATTTTTTTTTTAATTATCTGAAAAAACATTATTTAATGTGGCAAAACTTGTAACATACTGAGTTTTTTTTTTCCCTCGTTCTGCGTCTTGCTTTCAGGGAACATGGGTATCTATGGGAGTGTATTCTGATGGATCTTATGGGATTCAGCCTGGTCTTATTTATTCTTTTCCTGTTAAATGCGAGAAAGGAACGTGGTCTATTGTGCAGGGCAAGTCATTCTTATTTGTGTTGTAACTATTTTGCCATATTGGTTGATGGGGCTAAGTTTAACTGACTGAGTTCTCTGATTGTTACAACTGCAGGGTTAAAGATTGACGAATTTTCAAGGGCGAAAATGGATGCAACAGCAAAAGAGCTAGTGGAAGAAAAATCCTTGGCCTATTCATGTCTCAATTGAAAATGTTTTCATTTTATTTTTTGAAAATAATGAAAGAAACTCAAAATATCCAAGAATAATAAAAATTAAGAGGGAACGCGTTGCTTTTGTAATTTTAGATAGTTAATTAAATTTCATGTTTCATTGAAGTTGCTATTTTCTTTTCCCGGTTATGCTTACAATCAATGTTCGTTGATCCAGTATCATGGTTGAGTTGCAAGAAAGGGAAGATATTCTCTTTTGAAAAGTAATACTTTTATTTTTGTTTGGTTCGTCTCTAACAATGGTAAAAGATGCAATCAAAGTATTAGTCACTGTTGCTGCTGATAATTCATTTTTCTTCTTTTCTGATCACTCGAATATTGTATTACATAAATTTTTAGTGAAAGGATGGCAATTCAGAAATTCAATTTAGGGTTTATTAATTTTCTTGCACAGGGCATATAAATTCCAATGATAGCAAGAGGGATCATGTTAGGGCCAGATCAGCCTGTCATTTTTCACATGCTTGAAATTGAATCTGCAGCTGAGGCCCTGGAAGGAGTGAAAATGGAATTAATTGATGCCGCCTTTCCTCTTCTTCGACGAAAGTCTTCTAATTTTGATGGCGTACCTAATGTAGGTTTTATTTAAAGAGACAAATTCAGTAATATGAACAATGTTCACTCGTTTGCTCGTTTTAGCGAACGACAGAACATAAAATAGCTGCCGTTCACCAACGAAACGGATAGTGCGTTCGGCGTGTAATGTCAGCAACTTTACACCGTAGCAGCCCAAACAACTGGGCCTTAGTAACCAAAACCCAACCGATTTAGGAGCCGTTTTCGGCCATAATAGATCTTTGAAACTACATTAAAAAAATTTCAAAAACCTTTGAATTCTCTGCAACCGCCAATACCCGCTGAATTCTGATTCCCTCTCTTCTGAGACCGTTTGAATTTTGGCATTTTTGAAGAATTATTTATCATTCCCGCTCTGGAAGCGTAAATTTTACTCCATTTTGATTTAAATAAAAGAGGCGCGTAAATTTTCTTAGACACTAGTCAGTAGAATTGATTATCAATCAGGATTTTCCAAGGCATGTCAATTGTGTAACGCTGTATTCGTTTTTCGAAAAGCTTGAATAATTGAATTTTTTTAATCTCTTTTCTATTTAAATGATACATTCAGGGTAGAATTCTAAAGGATTCAAAAGATGGATGAATCCACGAACCAATTTCAGCAAAGCTTGGTTTAGCTTGAAATTGAAGCTAAGCCACCTCCTTTAGCGCGGCATCAGGTCATTCATACCCTTTTAACTTCATGTCTCTCAAATAACACTTGGATAAATCTCTTTGTTTGCTGAGAAGATGTGAGGGAAAGGAAAATCCATCATTAGAGTTATATGATGTATCTCTGAAAACATTTGCCCATTTTGAGAAAGTAAGGAAAAATAATTGAGAACATAAGATGAATGTATTTTGAAATACTTTTTTAGGTTTATATTATGAGGAGTTTGAGAAATTGAAGTTTTTGTTTGATTGAGTTTTGCACGTACAAATTTTTTAATGGCATATTGCAATAGATAGTTGATTCTGTTACTAATCTTGTGTAGCTTTTTCAATCAGAAACTAGGTTCCAATATCCTTTGAATCAATGATGAAGGATATTCCGAGGTCTGTGTCAAGGCCCCTGGTGAGGGAGGTATGTTCGACATGTGGCAATCCGAACTCAAATGAGTTGTGGATGATGTTCCATGGAATTGATGCCTTTGCTACTATACCATTTCATGCTGCTCACATAATCTTGGAGACAGGTTTTCTCTATGACTTGTAATTTTGATAGATTATGCGTGTGAGTTAATCAATATGCTAAATTAACTAGAAATATCTTGTCCCTTATCAAATGAGCCAGTCTCTTAGAGGTAGAGACAGAACTGGGAGTCCTTGTTGAGTAGTTGAGCAACTGTTACCACCAGCTACCCGGAGGAAGTTAACTTTCCCCAAATTTCCACCTCGAATTTGGGCAGTTTTTAGGTAGGCCTGTTGAGTATTTGGTATCAGAGAGGTCATTACTCAGTTCATACTGTATTGTGGTTATGGACAATAACTATTTTTGGGCATTGTCCAATACTTCGATAGTTTTGCATGAGGCGGTCGCTCACCAACTCAAATCTAGATCCTAGCACATTATTTAAGACTTCAGCATGGCACCAATTGATACCGTTAACCAGAAACTGTAATATTGGCAATAAAAAGGAAATATAGTTTGGTTTCCGGGGCGGAGAGGGAACTTTCACCTGTGCAGGAAAAAGAAAAGAGCCATTGCACTTGGAGAGTCTTGAAAAATAACTCAAACTAACAACAATATGAGAAATCTTATCAACATTCTTCTGTTAGGAACTCAAGTTGTGTGACAATGGCAAATGGTCTTCGACAAACAACTAGTGAGATTGCTTTAAATTCACCAATTCAGAGTCAAATTAATAGTTGATGTAACATTTCTCGTATATTTCATCGTTTTCTTTTTGGTTCTACTTTAAGATGGCTAGTCAGATGAACGCATTTATACACTTGTGTGAAATGTTAAGAAAGAAAATGGTGTAATTTACTGATGCTGCAGGTTTTATTCCGAAGTTGGTGAATTGTGGCCTTTGACAACTTCTATTTGATGCTATTTGTCAAATAGAGTTAATTCATCTTTTTTTTTTTTCAGTATGAGAAATTCATGGGTACTTGCATTCATGTTCCGGTTTTTAGAATTTTTTTGAGTTGCTTGTATATCTATTTTCTTCCGGAGTATGTAACTGTGGTTTGTGACCATATAACAAATTATAGGTTCTTCTTTTCTTTCTTTACTTGTTGCTTCCTCTCCACTTGAATGAAATTGTCAGAAAAGAATAGTGTCAGTTTCAGGGTCCATTTAGTTTTATCCTTTCACTTAAATAGTGTGGAAGTTTCGTGAGGACTGCTGAAACATTTGAAGATACAATGAAAGAGCTTTGTCATCTTGTTTTTAGGTGGTCCATTTTGCGAGAAGTTTCCGCATGTTATAGGTGGCCATAGGAAAAATGCTGCCAGTTATTTTATTTTTTCACTTTGCCCTTCCCTTTTCTTTTCTTTGTTTTCATCAAGAACATTAATGTGACTTTGCACTAGTAATATGTGAAAATTTTGATCCGTCCATGATTTATGTCTGCATTTTTGCATGATAAACATGCAGGAGCTGGGTTCAGATGCCACATTCTTTTTCCCTAAAAAAAGCTGTTACTAGTTCCTTGTGTATTCTTTTAATGAACTTATCATTCACTTATTATTTCACAATTTGTATTGTAGATGAGGACATCCGCTGAAGTTTCCTCCTTGGCATCTAAACATTGGTTTTTTCTTAACTGCGATGACTTACCGTCTAATATTGCATCTTTTTCCTCGTGACACATTAAATTTATGAGCTGTAAATTCTTCGTCTCCAGACAGGGCAAAAATGCTTCATCAAGTCTGACAAGGTATAGTAAATGAAGTGGTTAATTAAATAACAAGATACTAAGAATCGCATACAATCCTATTCATTTGGGTGCTTTATTGATCATTTGTTTTATTTGGAGAAGTATTAGATGTTGACTAGGCCTGGAGCCTGCAGGGCATATAAATTATTTGCTGTTCTACTTTTATCGTAGCTTGTATTTATATGCATGTGCAAAAACAAAGAGAATAAGACTCAGGAACCAGGATAGCAACTGATGTTGATGCAATTTAGTTTTATTTGGCTCCCTTTTAGGAAAAAATGCACTCTTTATTTCTTTGTGCTCGTTGAAAATTCTTGCAGAACCGGAAATTATACTCCAAATACTCTTAGATGAATGTAATGATCTCTCGGTAAGAAAATTTTGCACGTCATAGGCTTGTTGCTTGTAATTGAGAATTATAATTGTCTCAAGTCTCAACTTGAGTTGAGTGGTCCTTATTTTCTCTTATTTTGTTTTCAAATGGGAACATTCCTATTGTTAATACTCGAATTGAATTGGAGAGGAAGTCTTCGTTTCCTTGTCTCCACTGGAAGTTTCGCTTTATGATTTTGTGGTAAGGAAAGTGCAAACTACTCTTATTTTCTCATTCATTTTACTTATATAAAAATTATGATGTCTGTGTTTTGTCTTTGCCTCAAGGTTAAATCACATGTATTAATTATGAGCAAGGGATTCAAGAATTAAATAAATAACACATGTAAAGTACAGACACGAACCAACCCATCTGAAGCAGTAAGTGGCATATGGATATAGAATTGACATCTGAAAAATGTACATTTTCTTCACACCAACTCCAATTAGTTTGTCCCAAAGAAAGGGAGACAGATTCTAATTCTGCTTGGAAAAATTTATAAATAATAATGTTTAGAAAATAGATATTTACTCTCTTTCTTTTTCTTTCTTTTTTTTTTTTTGAGAAAGGAAAAATGATTCTATTGAAGTTACCTTTTGCTTGTAATATATACAATGACAGAGGGAGGAGGGTGCTAGGAGTGTCCTCATTTCCTTCAATTCAAATTTCTTTTTTTTTTTTTAACATTTTATTTCTTAAAATGTTAAAAATTTACAATTTTATCTGTAAGATAATGAGTTGTTTCTAATTTTATTTTCTATAAATTTTAGCTAATTTTTGTTTCTGGTTCTGGCATTAACAGTTTAGTTTGTTTGGTGTAAAATAGGAGTGTAGTAAAATAACAAATGAAATTCTTCATTCTTTTGGGTTTTGCAAAATACTCTCTCTATCTGCAAGGAATGTAAAGTATTCTTCCATTTTACTCCTTTATTTTATCCCAAACAAGGCATAATCCCATAATAAGAAAACATTTTTTAATATCTTAATTATTATTTATTTAATTGTGGATCGGTGGAGAGAACCATAATTGGTTGAAGTGAATTCTAATATTAATTGAATAAAATAATTCTCTGACTAAAAAGAAAAGAGTTAGACATTCCGTACAGAAGAGTCAACGTCCGTGTCAGTCTCTCTCCAAATGCTACCAGCCTGTACTCCTTTCTTTTGGACTATCCACTCCGTCTCTACACCTCACCATCCCTTCATACGTCCTCTATACTCGCTCAGCAATTTTGACACCTGGCGATCAAAGATATTTTGGTAATTCACTTGTTTAATGGATTGGCGCGAGTATGTAAAGAACTGTCTCTATATGCACAAACTACTTGCAACAGCGAATAATACATCGTACATTGAAGATACGATCGTCTCCTTTTTTTTTATTTTACTGTTACACCCCTGGGTTTTCCAACTCTTTTAATTAGGACCACCGCATGATTAATCAAAAGATTAATTATGTTATTATCAAATGCACCATTGAAGTACTGAAGACATTCGGCTTAAATTAGGTTAGGTTTGGATGTCTGTAAAACATGTTTACCAACTTCCGTCATAAAGCAAAACAAGCGCACTATTTCTTATTATTATCTCTGCTCTGCTCTATAATACTTGTAGCATGTGATTTTTTTAAAGGTAATATTTTAAATGATTTTTTTTAAATTTTAATATTAAATTAAAAATAATATTTTAAAGAGTTAAATGATATTTTTATTAATTAAATTTTTAATATTTACGTATTTTATGTAAACAAAATCTAAGGGAGGAAAAGGTCCACAAATTTACAAGGACTGAAACAGTGGCCTATACAGATCAAACTTAACAAATGATGAAGTAGGAAAGGGTAATTTGGTCAATTCAATAGTCTGTCGGCCACTGCCAAGTAAAAAATTTGCATGCTTCTTCCACTTAGTCTTGCCATTAATTTGGACTGCTGCAGGTAACGGGAGTATTAAAATAATATTAAAAATAAAAAATATATGTATAATTATAAAGATAAAATATATATAAATTTTATTTTTAATATTATAAAATATATATAATATCTATTTTTAATATTATTTTAATACTCTCATTATTTATTATTTTCCTAATTTGCACTTACCCAGTGATTTCACATGTAAATATATATAAAATAAATTTTCAGTCTTAAATTTTTCTACACCAAATATGAACAGTTTTGTCTTTACAAGTTAAAAATTGTTACCTTCAATTATTTTTTAAGCAGTTTTAGAGATAATAACATACAACTATTTTACAGATAATTATCAAAATATCAATATAAATTTTGTTCCTTTCTACCTATATTCACAGGCACATGAATATATTGAAATCCACAATTTATTTACTTTTAAATAAATAATGAGATAATAAATTTAAGTTGAATTAACTTTATTGCAATGTCATGAATTTCTTATGTAAAAGAATTAAAAATTATTTTTTTATAATAATTTTTACAATTATTTATTAAATAAAAAATTTTCATTAAAATCTTAATGAATTAATAGTAAAAAAATAAAATAATTTTTATTAATTAAATTAGTAATATGTGCATTTTGTGGAACATCTAAATGGAGGTACTGATTGAAGTCATCTTTGCTGTTTATATGGATGTGGACCATTGGAGATTTGGAGGATTTATTTTCTTGCTTTTTTTTTTTTTTTACTTTTAATTTGTTTGTAAATATATATTTGCTATATATATATATATATAATACGAAAGGCACCTGGCACTGGCAAGCCAATTAGCTGGTTCATAAATTATTGATTGCACTTGTTTTGCTGCAAAGTCCAATCCCTTTCAGAAGATGGGTTTTTTTTTTTTTTTTTTCCTCTAATAATATTTATAATTTAAAAAAATAGAGAAAAAAAGGGACAAAAAAGAAAAGGAAAGGAGAGTAGAAATTGTGAAACAGAAACTCATAGAGTGATGATGGGCCTGTGTGCAAAATTGTTCAAAATTAGACGGAGCAAAACAGTAAGTGGGGCCCAATGATTTAAGCAACAACGCGTGGCAATTTTCCTTCATAAAAGAAAAAAAAAAAAAAAGGAAAGAAAGAACACGGTTATGGCATTTACTGCCAAGTCCTAACAAGTTGGGTGTTGGGGGAGAAAGCAGAGAGAGAGAGAGAGAGTAGAAAGACTCCTAAGTCCTACCCCTTTCCCCTTACCCTTACCCTATTGTCTATCTTTATCTTCTTTTTACACAGAAATCCATTGCAGTGGCGTAACACATAATTATGTAACTATCAGATGGGTAAAACGGTAGTTTTATTTTTATTTTACGCTCACACACACAGATCACTCAGTACTACACATACAGACCACCAATCACCTCTCTGCGCAAGCCGCCTCATAAACTTAGTTCTCAGTCTCAGACTCATCACCACTGGAGAGCTGAAAAAGGTGTGGTCTTTCGAGAAAATAGCTTCAACCCTTTTAAAGATAGACTCAGGGAGCTAAATAAAGAAACAAACCTTATAGATACAGATAGATAGGGAACCCTCTCCCCCCAACTTAATGTGCACGCCAATATACAGAGAAGAAAGCAACAGTTTTAACTCTGCAAATGGCAACTTAGGGTTTTCGAAATTCGCATTCTTATCTTTGCTTCACTGAGTTCCATACTGCCATAGGTGAGTTTATTAACTGTCAATATATCCATAAACTCCCTTAAACACCGACATGTCTCCTAAAGCAATTTTTTTTCCTTTTTTTTTTTTTTCTGAAAAACAATAAAAGAATTCAAAGCAGCAAACAGCAAAATCAAAGCTTTTCTTTGCTCAATTATCTCTTCTGAAAGCTGACATATTTCCCTTTCAGCACTTTTAACTCTCTTGCTCTCTCTCCCCCTCTCTTTTAAAGACTAATTTTCCCTCTTTGTTTTGTTTTGTTTTGTTTTTTCTTTTGTTTCAGATTATATATCAGAGCTTCCCTTCTACACTAACCGGAGGAAAAAAAAAACAAAAAAGAATTTAAGGAACTTTTCTAATTCAGTGCTGCAGATATGTTGGAGTACGAATGGGGAAACCCATCCACGATGATTCTCTCTGGAGACGAACCCACTCAAGACCCAGACCAAAATCGCCAGATTTTCGATCATTATACTGCCCAATCCTTCAACGATAATCTGGTTCCTCAACCCACCACAACCTTGTTTCACCAACCAACAAATCATCAAGTCAATTCCCTTTATGACCCACGCGCCTACGCCGGCCCCTCCTCTTATCCACCTTCCCATCACTCCCTTCTCTCCCTTGACCCCATCACTAACCCAGCTGGTGCCGGTCCATCATATTTCCTTGTTCCAAAGACTGAAGATGTTTCTCGACCGGCAGATTATACGGCGAGGATTGGGCTTAATTTGGGTGGTCGGACCTATTTCTCTTCCGCGGAGGATGATTTTGTGAACCGCCTCTATCGCCGGTCTAGACCTGTAGAACAAGGTTCCACAAGCGCACCCAGGTGTCAAGCCGAAGGGTGCAATGCCGATCTCACCCACGCCAAGCACTACCATAGACGCCACAAGGTGTGTGAGTTTCACTCGAAAGCGTCCACGGTCGTCGCGGCTGGGTTGACTCAGCGATTCTGCCAGCAGTGTAGCAGGTTCCTTGAAATTACCTAAACGCCCTCCCCATGCATTCCCATATTTACGTTTTCTTTTTTCAATTCCAGTCAGTGGTCTAATATTTGATAGCTGAAGGCTCCCTCAGCAGCTTGCTTGTGATAAGCTGATTATGATTTAAGAGACAGGTGTTAGAATGGCGGAAATGCCCTCTTTTGGTTGAATGATTGCTTTTCAGTACAGAGGGTAATCCCGAGGGCATTTGCGTCCGTAAAATTCTCCTCTGGTTTCCATACACGTACCTGGTCTTCGTCTTATGTTGGCATCATATTAATCATTTTACCTTAAGCTTGTGAAAATACAAAATCACCCATCCCATTCATTCATATTTTCTCGCCGGATCAGTTGCAACAAAGAAAACAAACGCCAGTCATTTTCTGCCTGTATCTCCGGACATAGGTCGGAAACACCCTTGAATTATGCTTTTGTTGCCAATCATTGGATATGCCGTACATGGGGAAATCCCGAGGGCATTTGCGTCCGTATACTGTATATAAATAGTATATCTAAGCACTTAATGATCCTATTTAACTATCATTTCTTTTAACGTAATGTGCTGTCTGTCCGGTTTTGCCTTGATCAGTTACCTGTCTGCATCTTTTGATTTAACAATTTTAATTAATATGTGAAAAAATTAAAATCGTGTCCCAGATTTCATCTTCTCTCAGAATTCGATAACGGGAAGCGTAGTTGCAGAAAGAGACTGGCTGATCATAATCGTCGCCGGCGAAAATCACACCAGATAAATCAAGAGACTCACAAGTCGTCGCAACAAGAAAGTGGCCGGAATTCTTCTTCTGAGAATCCAACAAGTGAGCTAGCCAGCTCTTTTGGAAAAGTTGCTGGTTAATGCAAAAAATTAATGGAAACATAACGTATCCGAATTTGACTTGGTTTAATTTTGTTGGAATTTTACATATAGGGTCTCCGCCGGATTCCGGAGTTAATAATTCATCGTCGGTGACAGTGGCAGTATCGCCGCCTCGAATGTTCTTGGATTGTTTCAAGCAAAGACCATATCAGGCAACTGCATCTTCTTCTTCTGCATCATCAAGCTCACTGTTTTTCTCAAGTGGGTAATGCCACTGAAAATGGAGGAACTCATTTAGTAGTAACAATTGTCTTCTTCTTTTTATCAATTAATTTCAATGTTCATCTTTCAAAATGGGTGTTATTTCATAACATCAAATGAAATGTAGTATGAAGGATCAACTTATATATATATATATATATATATAAATTTTTTTTTTTCATTTCTAGAAAGAGTAAATATCCACATTTTGTACTGTAGAGTATAGACATTGTCCTATTGTCACAAGGTATATATTATATCTGCAATTCTGTAATAAAAAATATAATTGGAATAAATTAAATTGGAATTTTCCCATACAAGTGACTGTCCCGGTTTCAGAAATGAGCGTAGTAGGCACGGGAGTGCAGGATTATTATCATTTAAAGCACTGCATTATTACCTTTTTGTCTGCTCCTAGAATCCCCCCCAACCACCATGAAAATTACAAATTAAACGCAGTAAAAAAAGAGCACGTAATACGAATTTTAACGAGGGAATAGTAGAGAGGGACATCTAATGAACAAGTTGTCTCCTACATGGAAGCTGTACTAAGCAAAGCACAGCCAATTAGTCATTATCGACAAAATCAATCAACTAGCGTCTCGCATTGTCATTTACCAGAACGAAGTTGCAGAGCCTGCATTAATTCTTATTTTTAGCTAAAATTCAAGAAAATTCAAAATTTGAGAATCAATTTTGGCTATTCATCATCTTCAAAGCTTCATGTGACATTAAAGATGTGTTATAACAAGAATGTTTTGTTATTATAGTATATATTTAAAACTGCACTCAGCTCTTCCATTTAGCAGTGAATATTCAACATCGATAACGTTAAATTACATTTATTGCAATCATTAAGAAATCATTAATCAACTCACAGTCTCAGTTAATGATTCCATCCTCCTCCATAAATGTGATTTGTTCTTTCTCAAATTGAATCCTACGAGTGATCCTACCGTTTTATTTAAATAAAGATCGTTGTATGAACCTAAAATCTTTCAATTTAGTAAGAATCTTGCACCTGTCATGAAACCGTTCTTTTTGGTTAATGGACTGTGAGTAAGATCTAGACTTATAACCCTGCGTTCCATCTTAAGAAGACTTCGATACCACTGCACTAAAATTCTTAATTTATATATAAATATATATATTTGGTGTAAGGTTATTGGTAAGAAAAGAAATACCAATTTACCTACGTACCCTCTGTGCAACTTCCATGAAATTTAACCGTGGGTCCAGCTCCTCTTTCTATGTTTTGTTCCTATGTTTATATGTCGTAATTTATTAATCCATTTACATTTGTTTTGATTGTTGAAACAAAAAATATTTTAAAATCTCTACTTCACATTTAAGCTACAGACAAGACACGAAGCTTTCCCTTCTTGTTACGTAACTGATTTAAAATGAAGCTTCTAATCCACACATGGCGGAGCAATGTAAAATGAGAAAATCTTAATTAGTAAATACAATTTTATTTCATTGTCTTGAAAAATTCCTCTCACTTGCCAAAAAATAAAAGCGGAGTATATGTCTTTTTTTTTTTTTTATGATTTAATTTTAATTAGAATACACAAATTGAGCGAATGATGTTCGTTTTACCATACAAAGTCTGGAGAAAGAAAGAGCAGGAAATTTCCTACTCCATTCAACGCCCCCTGTAGATGCTTCACTGTTAAGAAATCCGATAGGTTTACGAGTAGAAGAAGCGGAAGAAGCATTTTGTTAAAATAAAAGGAAGCTAATGATTGCTTTAGGAGTTGGAATTCAAATGAATCTTTACCTTGTAAGGACTATAAATTTGATATTACCTTAAAGTTGGCCAACAAAAATCTAGTCTCTTGGATCATATCTCTATTATGTTTGGCGAAAGGTCCCTATCCAGTACCTTTAACCACCAATTTCTGTCCCCTGCCCTTTGCCCTCTCCGGGGAAATTATAGGGTCATGTCCCTTAACGTTTAATTTGCTACGGAATGCAGTAGAACGGAGTTTCCAAAAGCAGGAACGGAGATAGTAATAGGAAGGTAAGGAAATGAATTGCCTGGTGGAACAAGTGCAGGGTTTGGGTTGGCTCCCCAATCACCAGTTCTATGGGTCCCCACACAAAATACACAAAATCTTCTCTTTTCATCTTTCATTAATGTTATGGGACCCTCAAAGTTGGTTCGTCATAAAACTCTGCTTCGTGGACCCCCTTCCTCTTTAAATGCAACTCCTAACTCTACTTCTCTCCACTGTTCATGCAGTCGAGTCGATTGCTTTTTCCAATCCCTCCACGTGGATCTCCCTCTCCCTCTACCCTCCCCCCACCTGATTTGCGGGACATTCACGTGACTTGCACGTGGTAGGAGGCTTTCATTTCTGCATAATTCTTTTTTTTTTTTCTTTTTTCCCCTTCGCCTTTGATTAAGTGGGTTGTACTGGGACTTTTCCACAGCCCTGCCCAGGATCAGGTATCTCTTTTTTTTTTCCCCTAGAATTCAACTAATTTTAAGTTTTATTAAACCCCATTTCACTAATCTTAAATCAATAAAAGAAAACGAAAGAGCTGATCGTCCTCCAGTAAGCTACCACCTTCTAATCATTATATGAATAGACCACAGAGAACTTTTCCTCTTCTTCTTTTTTTTTTCCCTGTGCATGAAACTACGTCTTTCTTTCCTTTTTTTTTTTTTTAGGTTAAACAGGGCTTAGATTGGGTTGTAGCTACCTCTTTCTTCCTCACCCAAAATGAAAAGAAAAAACTTGGACCCCACTGTACGTTTTTGTCATCTGAGAAATCTATATATATATATATATAAATAAACGAGGGGAAAAGGACCTAATCAGGGATCATCAGAAAAGGTTTTCTCATGATTAGATTAGATTAGATTTCTATAATCATTGATGAAGTTATAGATTATTGGAAAATTAACCAAACTCACAAACAAATTAGCTCAAAATAATAATAATAAAAAAGAAATTTATATTTGTTCAGCTGTAGCAAGAATTTGTCCTTATAGGGTGCTTCCAAATTAACATAGTGTAACTGAGACAGGGAGAGAGAGCGAGACACGTATCCTTCCTGAATAGAGAAAAGGGGAAAAAGACTGTAACTGTTATTGACAAGACAAAGCATGAAATTGCGAATGGAGCCGTTTTTGTTTTCATTTTCTGTAGACAAGGCCATAATTTCTAGCCTTGAGTACCAAATAACTTCGAAACTAGAAAACAAGTGGTCGTGTAACCATCATGGATGTTTGTCTTGGAATCTCCGGCTATTTCCGGTAAAAAGTGGACAATCCCCCCTTCTTTGGAATAGCATCAGTCTAGATTAATCTGAATCAATTTAAATCGAATAATTAAATTTAAATATGATCAAATTTTATAAATTTATATTCAGTCCAAATCACATTAAATATAAAATAAAAAATAATCAAATCAAATAATATGCGATTTTATTACGAAAAAATACAACCGTCTAAATTACATAATTATTATTTTCAATTGACCAATCTAAACTGATTATGAAAAAATATTCAAATCCAATATTTTTTAATATATGTGAAATACATAATAAAAATTAATTAATTAATTAATTCAATAAATAACAAGTGTCCAAATATAAATTTTAAAATCAGTTATACTTACATTCAATTGTTCAAATAACAATTAATATAATTAATTTAAATAAAAAATTCATTAAATTTTTAATTATAAAATTACAGTTAATAAAAAATTAAACATAAGGTTCCTTCTTGATGATCTCAAAGGTTATGCCATATTATTGTTACCTATCACACAAAAATTATATAAACATAGTTTACATTTCTGATTTTATTTTAATATGGATAAAAACATGACGTTTTAACAAAAAAAAAAGTTTGAGACAACAAATATATATTTTAAGTATTAATTTAGTTAATTTGAATTAACTGAAATTTTTTTAGACTAATCAAACCATAACCAAAAAATCAAATTAATACTAATAATTAACCAAATCAAATTAAATTATTAGATTTAAATTTTCAATTAAATTCTTGAATTGCTCACCTCTGCAGCTGTGCACTCGGAAAAAAAAGGCCTAGAAAGTTGAACCGGTTCAGGCTGAGCTGAGGTCCAAAATTACTGAATCAGTCGGGTCTTCTCAAACCCAGCTCGCCCGTATCAGAATCAATTGCTGCTGTCCATTAAAATTGAACGACGGTAAATCTACGCAGATGAATCAGATCATACTAATTAAACTCGTAGTACAACTCGCGAAGCAAATAAATGTTCTGAACTCAATACTACCAAACGAAAATTCAATCATGCTAATATAATATCTATAGTTCCAATATAAAATTAATTTCTCGATTACATGTGGGCTCCTGCCCAAGTATCCCATAACTCGGAGCATGATTCTTCCTCATCATTAGTATTTTTCGCTCTCGTATTCAATAAGCCGAATGCTGAAGTCGGAGCTTGCATGAGGTCAAGGGTGAGTTGTGTGCCACTGTCATGGAACCTTTCCCAATTTTGTGACTCGGCCAAGATTTGATATTGATGCGGAACGAAACAATTATTGGAGCTAGCTTGGGAGGACTGATGATGTCCACCTAAGTTTTCCATTCCATTATCATTATCATTATTGTTGTTTTTTTTATGTTGCCAGTGTCGATCAAAAACAAGCTGTCTCGCCATGATTGCAGCACGGTTTTCTGCAATTAATTCACGTAATGCAGCACTGGATCTCGAAGATAGATCAGAAGAAGCAAACCAAGAATCTTCTTTCGATGACAGAAGAGAGAAAGCGCGGCCCGTTGTTGATGCCAAGTATGGGATTCTTCTCGCCGTCAACTTCTCTGTTGAGGACCAAATCAACCTTTTCTTTACCATTTATTAAAAAAAGAAAAGAAAAGAAAAAAAAACTACTTTCTGAGTTCTTGTTCCATTTTTGTACAAAAGAAAGAGAGAACAGGAAATATTGAATCACAAATGTTATAATTATTGATTTAAAAAAATATATTATTAATAATATTTTCTTAAATAGAGTTGCAATTTATATTAATTAACAAGAATTTGAAAACTCGTTTTGATTAGAATGTTTTTATTTATTTGATAGCCATATATTTTCTTATTTAGGAATAAATTTATTTTCTAATTAGTGACTAATTCAACCTATAATTGGATAATAAATGATAGCCATATATTTTCCCAGCGCATTTGCATGTGTAGATTTCTTTTGAAGAGTGTCTTTAATCTCAATGAAGAAAACAATGAGCAACAAGTTGATCTTCAGTCATATGTGAATTATCTGAGTAGGAGTTAGAATTAAGTTGAAGATCCTTCCACTGAAAATATATATACATATATATATTTAAAATGCAAACAGGGGATTTCCCTCTCATGGAATTTAGATTAGCAAAATAATTTATCAATTGATAAAAAATAATGGAAAAACCAAACGAAATTAAATTGAAATAGAGTGAGAAATTTAAAAAAAAAAAAAAAAAAAACAAATTAAGGACATGATATATACCTGGGCGAGAGTTCCTGGAAACGGAATCGTGAGCGCTCTTTCTTCTTCTCTCGTTGTGACCTGCCAATCTCCGCCTGCAGCTCCTCTTTGATTCGTCGAACTCCGGCACTACGTGAAATCTATATCATATAAAACGACTCAGTTAGATATCAGCCAATTTTGCTTTTTGTACGTTTACATGCGCGCCGTGAAAGCTTAAAATAAAAATAAATAAACAAAAAAAAAGAGGCGGGGAGAAATGTTGACTTGCCTACTACACTGCTGACAAAAGCGCTGCTCCAACCCTAGAACGATTACCTTGGGAGCCTTCGAGTGCATCTCACACACTTTATGTCTTCTATGATAATCCTTGGCGTTGACTAAAACCACGTGGCAACCCTCCACCTGACACTTCGGCACAGCTGCGGCAGCTACCACCTCCCCCGCCGCACCCGATAATGGTCTCACAGTACCACCATCCACCGCACAATAGTAGGACTTCCCTTTTTTCCCAATACACAAGCTAGCCACCTGCCGCTCCCCCACGGCGATATTATCCTCGAAATAGTGCCGTTTCCCAAGCTTCAAGCACATTAAATGAGGGTCCGGATGCAAGTGGGACCCTTCACCACCATAAAGAGAGTTCTGCTGATAGTGATCCTCGTGGTGGTGGTAATGGTGAAGGTACAGGTTCTGATGAGGTAACATGAGCGCGTGCGTTGAAGCGGCTTCTGGGTGCGTGTTGGTATTTTCCCCAGTTGTCGTGGAAGCAGCAATGGCTGTGGTAAATAAGGCGCTACTATTACTGGTATTACTCCAGTCAAATCTTGAACTATTAGGCTCCCACATATCCCATACAAGATTAGTATTACCACTTTGCTGGCCTCTGTTACGGTCGTTGTGAGCACAGTACACGTTACCGCCATTTTCCATCTCTGTCGACTTTTTTTTTTTTTTTTTTTTTAATCTTGAATAGACTCCCTATCAAGCAGTGTTTGGACCGTACCACCACTCGCTCTGCGTCTGCGTATTACAGTTACGGTGAACAGGTAGCTTAATTGCTTTTTTTGTGCATGAGAGATTCGAGCAACAATGAAATTGACTGGCTGCTTGTTATAAAAGAAGAAAAATATTTATTAGGGAGAGAGAGAGAGAGAGAGAGAGCAGTGCAGTTGTTGCACTGAAGGAGGGCATGGAAGCACGAGTATAAAAAAGGAGAGAGAGACAGAGAAGAGACAGGCAGCGACGGAGAGAGCTTCGGGGGAAGGGAAAGGTAACACGTGTGAGGGTTGGTTTACACGTGGGAAGATTGAGAGGAGCCTATCCAGGTGGATTGAAGTGATATTTGATTAGGAAGAATCCTTTCTGGCTCTAGTAGTCTGCGAGAACTGCAATAATAGTAATAAAAATACCAATAAGTGAGGTTGAACGATCGACAGGTAATGATGAGACCCGAGCAGATCAGATATCGTCTGTGTACAGAGACGAGAGTCCTCTCTCCCACCCCTTACCCCTATTTTTCTCCTTATGGAAAAGGAAATGTAGAGAATAAGATTACCGTACTAAATCCACACGCTGTTGGAAAAGTCGTGTGCTACACTGTATTGTCTCGGGTAATTTCCATGCATTTTCCACGTAATATGAAACCTACGGCCTCCAGGTTTTAATGTTACTATTGCATGAAATGCGCGTGTTGTCCAAAGTCTCGGATGGACGGTGAGACCAAATATTCCTTATCTTTGTGCAATATCTATGTAGAATCGGTTGGCAGTCATGAGTTTGTGGGCATGTGATAAAATCTCTGGTCGTGTTATAATATATTGTGAGCCAAACAAACAAACAGATAAAGAGAAAAAGAATTATATTCGTATATTATTGTTCTATGAAAATCTTGAAAGAAGTCTACTTTTTTAAATTCTACTTTTTTAGATAAACACACTTTTGGTATGTTACAAACACACTTTTTTATTTCTCTTAATGATATTTTTTGCAATTTTTATCTATTTATTTAAAGAACCTTTAAATATTAGATGTGAGTAATTGAGGAATTATTGTTTGGGGATGTGAGGAATCATTTCCATGCTTCATTAAATGCAACACAGGCTGTAAAGTTTTAGAGCAGTGCTGAATCAGAGTAGTCCATACACGTGTCATGGAGTGGGTTCCACCTAAAGATCTTTCAACTCAGATTGCAAAGATTGACCGGATTGGCTTCATCGTGACCACAGCTTTACTCCAAATTAGATTAAAAATTTTAATTAAAAAAAATAAAAAGATGTCCAATTAGTAAGACATAGAATGGGTTTAAACTTGTTACGTTTTCTGACGGAAAAAAGTTAAGACAGCCCGCCTGCAATTACCAAAAAAGTCATTCTTCAGTTTAATTACAACTTCTTTTGCTTGTAATGAAATGGAAAAAAAAAAAAAAAAACAAAAAACAAAAGCCAGAGTTACACTGTCATATATGACCAATAGGGAAATACAAAAGTATTCCTTTTTTCAATTTAATTTTAAAACAAATTATATCAATTCATACATATATTGAGTAAAAATTTAGAAAAAAGCTGGATTTATTTCAGGAATGGGAAAAAATAACTTTTAAGCAGTTTTATCTGCTGTAGGTAAAAAAGCAAACATGAGGTGCCTGACATTGATGGACACTAGTCATTTGTCCATTGCAGAAACATACGTCATTCATATTTATTGTTTTTAAATAATTTTCTTTGCAAAAAATCTTTCATTCTCCTGTTTTTAGCAACTCAACAATTGACATTTCCTGGTTGGAGTGTCAAGCCAACTTAATTCTCTGCCCGGCCCATCCCCAAAAGCTATGAGGAATATAGAAATTATAATTTACACGGATAAAAGAAAAATTATTGAATCACGGAGTCAACAAATAGCGTCAACAGTCGGGTGTTAAGTTATGGGGTATCCAATGTTGGTGGAACCAATTCTGAAAGGATAAAAAAAAGTTAGACATCCATAATCAGCCACGTGTATGATGGAGAAGAAGGCAACTTATTTATTATAAAAAATAATCCGCAGGGAGTTCTCTGCTCTGTTCCCACCTAGCAGGGACGTACATAGATAGAGGAGGGATGGAAAACAAACACTTGTGTGAAGTGGGTGTTTGACACCTGTAACTCAACAAACTTGATTCGAAAATTCCATAGCCCGTACTTGAGCTGGGTTGGGCAACTCACAGAGATGGCTAGTTTAGTTTGAGACCGCATTGTTCCTTTTAATGAAACAACAAAAAAGATTGCAATCGGGGAAGAATGGATGTACATATATATAAGAGGAGGGGACCATTGTTTTTCTTTTCTCTTTCTCTTTTTCCTTTTCTCGTTTGGGCGATTTCAAAGGGGACCATTCTTACAACTGCAGTATTAAGCATTGGAGACATAAGATTACGCGGCAACATTCTGATGAGCTGCAGGTAAGCGTTTTAAGAATTAATCATATTTTAACTGTACAAAAGAAAAACATATTGGGTCTGTCATCAAAATTAATGTTCGATATCAAACTTTGAAGGAAAATAACGTTTCGTAATCTATTAGAACTCTAAACACTAGCATAAGGGTCATGCTACCCAACCTTAGAAAAGGGTATAGGTTGACTCAAAAAGCTTTAAGAAAACATTAATGGAGGTAGGATGACTCGTGAAGATGGAAAAAGAAATTGGGAAGTAGATGAGAATATTCTGAATTTCTAACAGAGGATGCAGGGAGAAATGGGAAGAGTGGGATATTTTTTTACCCGGAGTAGTAAAGAAGGAGAAAGGGTCAAGATGTTTCATCAATGCTGAGTCAAGATGGGTCCTCTCCTCTTTTATATTGTTGCAGTGATAATATCTCTGAACTCATTTTTATTACTCGCGCCAGGTCTCTACTTAGCCTCCTATTCTATCTCTCTCCTCTCCACACCGCTATCTGACTAAATCTGTGGGAGTCCTACAAAAAGTCAACTGCAGAAATCGGATGGATGGATGCGAGTTGTACTCTTTTTCAGCTTTTGTGACGCAAGTAATCCTGATTTTTCTTTTGTTTTTATATTAATATTATAATATATTTTAATAAATTCAAAAATCATATGCAGGTGAAAATTCTTAAAATATTCTTGAAAAAAAAAAACGCATTAATGTATTTATAGAAATTTAGTACAAATAGTTTGGAATGGCTACTGGTTTGGGCTTTAGATTTCGCTTATATTAAGTTTTTCTTGAAATATATTAATAAATTAAAATATTATTTGCCTTACAAAAAAAATGAAATTAAATTGAAAGATTTAAAATATAAACCATGGAGGCAGTATTCGTGGGCTGCTGACGGCCCTTGCTTCGTTGGGTCAAAAATGTTTTTACTTGGAGGCCCGGTTAGTTTGGAGATACAGTTTTGGCCCGAAAGCAATAATATCATTTTTTTATTTATTTATTTATTCTATACTCGTTTCCGTTAAAAAATTGTTGACAGTTTAGAAGCGGCTGAGAGATAGAGTCATATGCACGTTCAAAGCTTTTAGATTCAGTTTCGTGAGTTCACAGATTGAGTCATTCACAAGGCAGCAACTTAGATTGAGACAGAGAAGAAAGAATGACAACAACCGCAATAATCATGAACCCTAACAACCACTACTCCTTTTTCTTTCTTCAAACTTGAATGAGTCAGCTCCTCCTCTTGTTCAAGGGATAACAAAATACATCTTAGTTATTTGTGCTCTAAGTTACAACTCACAAATCACAATCTCATAGTTTGATGGTTTCTTGAATCTGTATGTACCCAAAATGCACATGCATTCGTATATATTTTTTAAATTCTAACAATTACATAAATGATTTAGTCAAAAAGATAAGGACATCCCAAGTCTCGGTTGTATCTCCTCACTCACTCGTTCGTAATTGTTTGGATTTCAATCATTAACTCATCATAATAAAATCCAGTTTCACCAAATTAATTATTATTAAGGTAAGAGGCTACATACAAATTAGGGGCCACAGATGGAAGTCTTAACTTGAATTATTTCATCTCTCTATTATACATAGTCCTATCCTAATCATATATGCGTTACTTATCGTTCAGCGATTTAATCAAAATCATAATATCATTAAAACCCTCCACGAAAATTACCAATTTTACCCTTTCTTTCTAATAAAACTTCCCCCTTTCAGTCTTCACTTGCAACACAGAAAATGCTTCAATATCTCGCTTCTTATTTCTTCACTTCCTTTATCATATTTCTCCTCCATAACCCGCCATGCATAGCCTCCAGACAGCCACCGCTATTTTTATTAACGCGGCCACTCGGCACAACGGAGCATCACTACAAGAACTACACGTGGCATCATTTCAAGAGCTTGCTTAATGCCAGGAAGGGTAGTCACGTCAGCGGCATGTCCGAACTCAAAAAATACTTCCATCATTTCGGTTATCTCCCGTTTCGAGATTTTCATAACATTACCGATACTTTCGATGCTCATTTGGAATCGGCGGTTTTTCGATATCAAGCTAAACTGGGTCTCCCTATTACTGGTAAGCTCGATTTACTTACTCTCTCCCAAATAATGGCACCGAGATGCGGCGTACCCGATACAGTTCGCAAACTGCATTTTTCAAAACATTATGTTTATTTCCCCGGAAAACCGCGCTGGGCTCGCCACATACCGATGTCACTCACTTACGCGTTCTCGCCTGTGAACTGGATCAGTTACTTGAGCTTATCGGATATTAGAGACGTGTTTAAACGCGCTTTCGGTCGATGGGAATCGGTCATTCCGGTAAGCTTCATAGAGACGAATGATTATGGTTTCGCGGATATTAAAATAGGATTTTACAGTGGCGATCATGGCGATGGAGAACCGTTTGATGGAGCTTTAGGAGTGCTGGCCCACTCATTTTCGCCAGAAAGCGGCAAGTTTCATCTGGACGCTTCTGAAACCTGGGCCGTTGATTTCGAAATGGAGAAATCAAAAGTGGCAGTAGATTTGGAATCAGTGGCAATACATGAGATAGGCCATCTGTTAGGGTTGGCGCACTCGTCAGTTAAAGAGGCGGTAATGTATCCGAGTTTAAAACCTAGGAAAAAGAAGGTGGAATTGAGTGTTGATGATGTACAGGGAGTTCAAGCTCTGTATGGATCTAACCCTAATTTCACACTTCAGTCTTTGTTAGAATCCGATATTTCTACAGATACGGCCTTTCATCTCACCTTCAGGTCTTCCTTGTGGGCCACGTTAATTACGGTTTTGACGTTGATCCTTTTTCCGTGCATGTAACTCCTTTTTCTTTTCCTTTTTTTTTTTTTCATGCCATAATTCTTTTTTTTCTATATACATATATAGAATTGACCTGTAATGTTAAATCATAAAGTCCATCTAAAAAGAGAAAGAAAAAAAAAAACATTTTATTCGGAGATATTCTGTACTTGTACGCGTTGTCGTTTAACTACCATTCACTATATTGTCGTTTCTCTTTAATTTAACTTCAACGCGACAATCAATTATTTTCCTTTACGGAACTGAAATTCTGCGTTCGGTAAAACGGACACATCCTTCATACCACTTACTATGTTTGATGGATTATTATCATTATTTGTTTTTGAATTGGAGAAAACGACCTAACTTGAGATTCTGAACGCACCAACTTCATAACTTTTTTCAAACTTAAGCAATCTATCAACTTTAATTCGTTTCTTATGTTTGGATTTAGATATTGATAATTAGCAATTAAGTAGATTTTTAATTGATTAATAGTTATGTTTTGTGTGGGAGAGGGAGACTTCAAACCATCCATCGATATTTCTTAAAATTTTAAATATGTAGGGGCACTTTATCTAAATGCAGAGAAAACTTGTAACTCCACCCACTCTTTCACCGGTCACTAAAAATTATAACCTCACGTCACAATTAAAAACTCACGACAAAAAAGAAAATTTTGTTCTCATCCTTTGATCATAGTGTAAATTAATATGAGAAATGAGTAATTTTGAATCCACCAACGCCTAAATAAATAATTCATGATAATACAATAGAAATAACTCTCTTTTTTTTTTTACAATAAAATTTAATAAATTTATAAAAATTCATATAATGGAGAAGTTTTAAACTCAACACCTCCCATATTCTTGCAAGAAGCAATTGATTTATAATGGTTAGTAATCTTTCGTATTTATGAGACAAGAGAAGATTTTCAGGTGAAAACCCTTATGGGTTAAGTATGCTTCTTCAATAAACTAGAATTTTTTCGATTTAAATCAATAAAATAAATTTATCTTGTCGATAAAAAAATATTATATATTTAGAGTCAGCAGATAATTTAAACAAAGTCTTAGCAGTCACTGTCTTAGCTATGCACTGATGCCATAAAAATGCCATGAGTAGGAGGAGGTCGGCTTCATGCATCAGGAAAAAGTGCAGAACACGATTTCAATTAATGGGTGCGCATTCCTCTCCTATAATTTTCATCGGTCATCTTTTGATCTATCTGCGAAAGTTATTTTAGTTTTTTAAAATAATTTGAAAATGACAAGATGAGACATTTCAACCCGATAATAAAAGAATATATTTAGAGTCCATTCCATATTTATCGACTAACATTTTAATAAAGTCATAAGGCTAAAAATTGATAAAGATATCAATTTCAAACGTAAGAATTTTGAATATTTAAATTTTATAACACTTAATCATGTTTAGTAAAAAAAGTCATTAAAAATTAAATTTATTATTTAATATTTATAGTCGAACAATTAAAATTAAAATTGTCCTATAAATAAATTCTTGGAATACAGAACAGTGGACATAAAAAAATAAAATTACTGACTCACTGAAAGTATTATATAGAATTACACTCATCACAACCATCTTGCTTCCCGCAGTTGCACTAAATAAAAGCGCACATGCAGAAGGAGTGGGGTCTCTCCCAACTTCCAACCTCATCCTGGGAACGGCAACATGGTAAAAGGGCTTTCAACTCAGGCTTTCCTCGGGAACAGCGAGCGACCTGACCATAACTCACTTTCTCATTCTACCACGCTACCATAATATCACCGCCCACACTGTTGCTGTTCTTCTAACCCTTTTTGCCATATCGGAAACTAAACTTAATATCGGTATAGTCATCGTTGTGCTTACCAAATCCCTCATGTTAGTAATTAATTAATTATTATAATCAGTCAACAGTGGTAGTACTATAGTTTACTGATGTTGTAAGTGAGATTGGCAGACTTTTCATTTCTAAGATAATGGGCTGCCGAAACATACAAGAAAACATTTTCTTTTTACTCTGTTGCTTTCCCTTTTTTCTGTACCTTTTACATGTAGGCTATGAAGAGTTGACATTTTCGATGCTAGTGACATCCACGTGTTAGAGGAAGACAAATTCCACTTGTCCATTAAGATTTTCTTTGATAACCCATAATAATTTTATCAAATGTATTAATTTTCTTCTTCATCCGCGAGTATTCTCGTAGTTTTTTTATATGAAATTAATTTTATTTCATAATTTATAATTACCTATTTGTTATCTCCAAATGCATTTGCTTTGCCTGCCTGGGACTAGTTAACCACGATTCATCGTGACAGAGATAATGCATGCCCCACCTCAATCTTACCAAAGTCTATTTGGACTGTGTTTCGTGATTTTCTTATGCAGACTTGGAGAAAATTGATTTCCATTGGCTACGAGAGATTATTTCATAATGAATATCAAACAAACACTTGAGCAGAGCAGATCAGATCAGATCAGATCTTATCAACACCTTTAATTTAATCAGCCAACCGCATCCACTTCTCCCTCTAACACAAACCCGGTAATGATCGCGCAGAATCTTTCTAGTTGATTTTATAGCACAAATTTAAAGAAAAAGTTTCGAATTAGAATTCCTTTTTTTTTTTTTTTTAATTTTGAAAAATTAATGTACATTATTTAAAGACTTTCTGATTTGTCGATTAACATTTTTTCTTCCTGCTATATATGATGAATACGTCAAATGGTGAATGATGAAAATTACAGTTTCCTTTGACTCGAGTAACGTTTCCAAATCCAGCAGTGTTTGGAAACAAAAATAAAGCAAGCAGTAGGTCAAATTTTATGGGTCATATTACCTACCTAATGAACTTATAACTGTTAGAGAAACGGATAACCAGAGGCAGCAGTTCACGTTAAAAACGCATTAGTTATACATGGCAAGCTAGTGAATAAATAAATAATTATAGAAAAACAAAGAAAAGAAAACAAACAGACCCTTTGCAAGAAAATGCATTAATCATAATAATTTTAAGGTAAAGCTAACATATTTACTGTTGTTTGAAGTTTATGAAATGAGATTACTTTATCTTGGAGTTGTTTGCTAATAGAAAAAAGGAGGGCGATAAACGAAGCAAGCATGTGACTCTGTGATGATAGTTTCGAAATAAAGGAAAGTACAGTCAAATATGGGGCAAAAATTCATACGTTATTTATAGCTACTTCCCTTCGTCTTCAAATAAGATTCATATGAAGATTATCAGACAATAAGTTAGGCTGTGTGTGTGTGTGTGAGAGAGAGAGAGAGAGAGAGAGAGAGAATTGGTAGGGAAATAAAATGGGAAGTGAAAAAAAGAATGATAAAATTGGTAAGATTGACTAAGGAAAGAAAAGAAAAGAGACTTTGGAAGATAAAGTCGATGGCTTCGTTGTCATTTCAATATCCCCGGTGAGAAGGGAACTTTGTTGGTTTGTCATAAATGGCCAAAACAAATACAGTGGAAGCGACCTAATCAGTTTCTGTACTTTGAAGATATTTCATACATCGATACGGATAGACACGGAACAAAACATGTAAGAAAAAATATCAAGAGCCGGTGAAATCTCGATCCAAAAAACCAAAAAGAAAAAATAATAATAATAAATGAATGGTCTAGAATTGAACCCACAGAACCCCACTTCATGACTTCAATACTAGTCTTCTCTAACAAGGTCCTTTTGTTTGATCTGTATAAACAGTATTATTATTATTGTTAATGCTTACCCTTTGTAGTTTCTTCCGCCAACAATGACGCGGAGGAGAGGGGTGGCCTAGCAATTAAAGGCCTTCAATGAATCTGTAAAAGTTTTTGCAGGTTTTGGTACTGCGAATTCTATTCTTTGCATTCAATTCTTCTTAAGAGACTCAACAAAGCAAATGAGGAGAGGTGCAACTCCTCCCAAGGATTCTGCTGTCGCTGTCACACACAAACCCTACACCCAAACCTAACCAAGATTTTTCACAGCACCACCACCATCTTTTTTTTCCTTTTTTTCTTTTTTTCTTCGTGCTTATCCAGCGTTATTGAAATATGTAATTCCCGACGGAATTAGAATTTTGTAGCATATTACATATATTTTATGGGTAGCTCTAATATTTTTTCTTGCACGAAACCTGTAATATCAATCAAAATCCTCTCATGAGAACTAGTATATATTATTACTATTATATATAAGCTAGTACGAAATTAAAGAGATTCTGGAAAAAGGGAGGGGCTTGAGAACTTGTGCCACCGATCGATCATATTTTAAAAAGGAAAAGAAGTCATATTTTTTTATTAACAACTTGCCCATCACAAACCATAACTAAAATTCATCCATGGCTGAAAATTTAAGAAAAACACTCGCGAACACAGTTTTTATATAATTAGTATTGTAATTAACTTCTACTATGAACAACTTCTCCTTCTAACACATGACATCCTTGAGAAGCTTGTACCTGCGAGTAGCCGTTCTTGGAGAAGGAACTCCGCTTGGGCTTTTTCCTTTTTCTGCGGCGCCCTCTTCGCGATCATGTTGCTTGATTTTGTCGCCCGAGTATTCCGATCGGTTAGTTACTCCTCCACTATCATGTCCAGCCACGGATTTCTTTGAAGAGTTTCCATGTCTTGCATTTCTTTCCTCGCTCTGGCACCAATCGCACAGTCCAATTGGCTCCGAGAATTCACTGTAGTAGTTGCTGCAATACCTAAATATCGATTTATTCAAAAGATTATATATTATGTTTATATATAAAAAAAGAAAGATAAATATGATGGTCGTGGTGGTGGCGGCGGCGGTTGATATGATGCTTGCAGTTGTCGGTACGGAAAAATCATCCATGATGAGAAAGAGATGAATACAGTTATGGCGCCTATCAAATAGGACAACGATAACGATTCACAGAATCATATAAAAATATATTTGTGATTATGATGGTGGTGGTGGTGGGGGGAGGAGGCGGAGAAAAGCTTACGAGTGCTGAAAACGATGACGGCATTTGCTGCAACGGAAGAGCTTGTCAGGGAAACCGACGTCGCCGCACATGCAACATACAGTTTGAAGATCCACCATTGATGGGAGGAAAGAAGTTTTTCAATTTCCTTAAACAGGCAGAATAGGTGTTTAGATATAGATATAGTGAGTAGTGAGAGAGAAACTGATCAAACCAAGAAGAGATAGAACACTACAAGAGCAACAATTCTGTGTTGGTGCTGTGTATATATAAAGAAATGGCAATGGTTATCGAGTCGGTGTATAAATCCCGCAGAAAATAACAAATACATATGGAAATATATGCACACAGGTAGACCACAGGTTGCTTGCAGTCGTTTTCAGTTGCAAAGGAGAGAGAGATGTGAACCTTAAAATTTTTAGAAGGAAAAATGACAGTTGTGTCCCAGGCTGAGGTTGCTTTATTTCGTTTCCTACCTTATTTCTTTTTCCTGTTTTGTCTTCTTCTGATTTTTGCCTCTGCCACGTACATTTGGCAGTTATAGTTGGTTCCTTCACGCTTCTCGAAGGAGCGTCGCAGTCACTTATGTATTACAAACAAAATATTTTCTCTTTTTTTTTCTTCGTTTGCATACGAGCTTGAGGCAGACTAATATTATTTATGGAGTCAAATTAATTTTTTAGGGTGGAAATATTTTATTTCCACTCTATTAATTAAGAATTCCATTTAAAACTTAATTTCTTGACACAATTTAAAAAAATAAAGAAAATTAATGAGGAGCGATAATTTTCTACCATTGTTATTTTTAGATGATAATAAAAAAGAAAATAAATCTTTTTTTTTTATTTGGAGAGGTTAAAAATATTATTATTGAAAATTATTAATTATGTTATCATTTATTTTTAAATAATAAAGTTTTAATGCATTTGGATAATGTAATAAAAAAAGTAAAATCTTCACTGTCCTTCATTGATTCAAAATATATAGGCCCAAGTGAAAAATAATAAAAATTTTCCTTTCTTTAATATTTTTCTACCATTTTCTAAATAAAGAAAAATACTTTTTCTTTATTATTTTTCATGATTATTTATAAAAACACACTTCCATCACAACAAAAATTAAGTGAAATATTACAGATGACGACTGCAGCACGCGTAATTGCAGAGAGTGGGTTTAGTTTCCTGAGAACAAGTTAAGTGGTAAAAGCGGAAGTAAAAGACGCCAAAAACGGTCAACTTGGTAATTGTTGGTGTCTATAACAAGGAAGGGATATGGTTGTCATAAAATTGCTTCCAATACGGAATTTAGGAATTTCACTGATTAAAGAGCACAGTATCGCGTAGCTACTTGCCTTTAAACCAAGTCTACAACACCATAATCAAAAGTGGAAAGCAGCCCCGCGGAGAAAAAAATACCATGCTCCGCACCTGTAACTATGTGTCAGCACGCACGTGTAAGTTATTTTTTTTTGGAAGTCACGTGTGAGAGTATTAGCTCACCAAATATTTTTAAGATTTTTCTGCAAACATATTTGTTTTTAATATAAAAATGATACATCGTTTTTATTTAACATTATTAAGGCTTAAAACATATTTCTCTCACCAAATTAAGAGAAAAAAACTCGATTTTTTTAATTAAAAAATGAGTTTTTTAAAAGAAAATTAATTTTTTAAAACAAATTGGAAATGTAAAAAGAAAAAGGGAGACAAGAATTAGGAGTTAGGACAAAGAGAAATGGTGTGATAAATAAGATTGTAAAAGATAAAGTTGATAAGCATCACGTGGGGTAAAGACACTTTCTATCTGCTTTTTTGTTTAAGAATTCACATAAGGGATCCGTCATCAGATGGCCTCCAATTACCCAACTTACTATACATCTTTTTCTATTCCTTAATTTAATTTAAAAATAGTAATTATATAATTAATTTTTGAAGTCAAAGAAAGGGATTTTAGAACCAGCTTTAGTGGAACCCGTGCTATAGAAAGGAAGTTCTTTTTTTATTTCCAATTTGCATAAGTAAGTGGCAGTATTAAATTAATAGATACTTGGAGAAAAAGATTACAGTCAACCCTATATATTATTTTTATTTTTATTTTTATTTTTAAGCCGTCTATATCGTATAATAGGACCAAATCCTATATTTTAAATGTCGGATTTCATTACATCACTTCAACACGTTCCAAAATCTCTTCTCGTTTGGCATTCAAGGCCATTACCTTTCTCTCCTTAGCTTTTTTTTTTTTTTTTTTTTTTTTTCTTAAAAAAAAATAGCAAATTCTTTATAAAAGAAGACTAACCATTAAACGGCGTATACGGCGTAACTTTTGCGGCTTCTGCTATAGCCCCAGGTAGGAGTTTAGGTCTCTAGCTACGTTTTGTCCGTGCAAATTAACATCCATGTCTAATATTTGTCTTCAAGACCATAACTGATGGCCTGATTTTTTATTGTCTTAATTTCTTCGTGGTTTTTCTCTATACCTAACTTATTCTTCCACATTCATAATTATCACTTTTTTGAATATTTAACCCTAATTATATATGCTTGATCATGAAATTATTAGTCTAATTGCAACAATCACTAAAAGACAATAATAAATGTTTTACGGTTTTTAAATACGAGTCTGACGCAATACGACGATGATGATTATAACTAATTAAAGAAGGCATATAAACTACAAACACATTAAAAAGGAATATGAACAAAAGGAAATAAATGCAAGTGCGAGGGTGACATTGATGCTAGCGATTGTGATGGGCCTAGGTGGGTTTGGCAAAGCTACCGATCTACCTTTTTGAGGGGATGAGTCCAAGAGATTCACTGTCCGTAACTAAAATTTAAAATTTAAACTATTGTTATTATCGCCTAAACTATCAGATTATATCATTATTAACTAACTCAGCTATGATTATTTTTAATTATTTTGATTTCAACAAAACAGATAGATGTAACCCTGACCTAGCTTCTAAGGATCTCTTTCATCATTATAATATACTGCACTTTCCTTTTTTAATTTTAAATATTTTGTGATTAAAATTTGTTGTCATGAGGCAGTGAACCAATTTTACTTGTTCGTTGATCAAACTCGTTTTCTTGTCAGTGACACCAACTAAATAACAATAATAAATTCATTAATGGAAACTCTTTCATGAACCAATTTAGTTTGGAGCTTGTCATATTATAATGTATGCATGTCATATTAGAACTTATCATTGATGTATGAACCAAATTATTAAAAAGAGATCAACTAATCTCTACACAAGGAGGACGTCGCGGGGCTCAATTTCGATAAGTATCGCAATTTTACTGCTCGTGTAAAGAAGACAGGTGAGAGATTTATGATTAGGAGAGCTTGCTTTTCTTTTTATTATGATTTCTAATCATACAATTGGCCACCAAAAAGGTGGAAAGTTACGTAATCTAACTCCTAATGACAGTCAAATGAGTTAGATTTAACCTCTTTAAGTAGGAGAGACTTCCATTTATTAGTTAATTACTACATGTTATGTCCTTTTAATACAACTTGTCCATCTCAAAGCACACATAAACCCAAACAACAATAGGTTTAATACTGGGATTAGCAAGTTAATTAGGTTATAGACAAGAAATAATTAAGTAGCTAGCAAAGCTTAAGGTAGAAAGTCAATAAGACAAGGCAAGTCTTGTGCACGTCAACCACACGCAATTGTATCCCTAAAGGAAAACACATACCTCTCCAACTCCTTTTTACATGATTATTATTGGGACCACCAAAGATCTGGCACCAGAATTCCGTAAATAGGTCACTCTACAGTCTGATTTAATTTATCTCTGTTTCTTAAAAAATCAATCGTTCACCGTCCACGTGCCTTTCATACTCATCACACGATTTCTTACCTTGTGAGTTATGTCGTATCAAGAAAAAAGCTGTGACTTCAAACGTAACACACTTATCACTCTAACCTGATGTCAATTGTACCTTGTCCGATACGGCCCAATATTTCAGATCCGCGAAACCAAGTCTCGATGTGAACTCTACGGAGTTACATTGTCGAATTTATGATCCTTTAAATTCTGAATCCAAATTGGATATGATAATAACAATTTTAGACATATAAAATATGTTCTTTCACAAAATAAAGACGTACGTTCATAGCTTTCATGTAATAAGATGTTAGTTTTAAATATTATTTTCGTATTAATTAATAATGACAAGATGGTATTTAAACTTTATGGCAAAGAAAATATGCTTAAATAATGTGAATGAGGGGCTATTAATTTTGACATTACACCTCAGAAGATGAAACGGCCGCCACCCGCCAGCAGGTCCCGGAGGGAGAATGTGTGGCATTAATGAAGCACCAAAGTCATGCAATATAATGACATATAAACGAAGTTTCTCAATTGTTCATTGACAATTTTTGGGTCATGACGACGCAGCCGACGTCAGCTTCACGGCCCAACCCAATTGACCTCTCAAGCGTCATATTTTAATTTTTAACAATAAAAATTAGGTATAATTTCTTTTGGATATCAGAAATAAACCATGTTAATCAGTAGTTAATAGGGATTCAGACATCCCTTCCTCCAAAGTAAAAACATTAAATAGTCTCTCTTCTCAATATAATTTCAATCCTCCAATTAAATCAGTAAAAAAACTTCAAAATGCTATGGGACAAATTTTGACTGTTTATTACATGTAAAACGAAATTCTGAATATGGTCAATGACGGCCAAAAGAATATCGTTAAGTTTTAATAATATTTTTCTAAAACTCAAAAACTACTTTGTTTGGATATTAAAAAGTAAAAGGGAGGAAAGAAAATAACAAGGGGAAACATAAGAGAGAATTACCATTTTCCTTTGTTTAGGAAAGAAAGAAAATAAGTAAAAAAATGAACGATGTCTCATTTTCCTTCTTCCCTCTCTTATCGGAACAAAAGAAAAGTTGGCGAAGAAATAAAGTTGCTTATTTTCTGTCTATTTGCTTTCTTTTTCTCTAATTATCCAAACAAGTGGGGAGAGATTTTCACGTTAATCTTCATGTCTGGCTAGAATATGGAACAAGAAATGCCTACATTACATAGACCGAAAAAAAAAAATAAAAAAAGGAAAACTAAAAGCGTGCACGAAGCTAAAAAAAAAAAAAAAAAAAAAGAGGATGGATGGTGTCTGAATCACCATTCGCCGACATAACGTAACTTGACAGCAAACACGAAAATAATTGTAGGTGGAGCCCTTTCACTGTCAAAAATATTACGACATTATGCCACCTATTTAGTTTTTGGGCCCAGCAAGTGTGAGGCTAAGAAAAAACGTAGCCCCACACAAAATCCTGAACACACAAAACTAAGGCCCACCCTTCCCCACCACCCTTTTGGACTTATCTCCTTCTTTTTTACAATTTATTAACTTTTGGCCCAATGCCCCCCGACTTTTTGTTCCGGCAATTTTGAGGTTTAATTTCGTACAGGAATCCCCAGGGTAGTGCTGTGCTGGTGGGAAGGAAATTGTACAAACAAACCTACAAATCAAAAGTTGTATTGATTGGTGGGGTCCCGCATACCTACGACCATTTGAAAATGTTTTTCATGCAGCTACTAGGCCAGGCCTACGCATTACATGTGGATCGCAAATCGCTGGTGGGGCTCACTGGATTTGGCTCAGTCAAGACCTGGGGTCTGACCCAGATTCTTCATACGGTTCACCAAAGATTTTCTCCTGCAAGTCCTTTGGCTGTATTAGTTCACAACTCACTGTCACTAGGTTGTCCTTTGTCCATGGTGCTTAAAATAATCGCACCAAATATATCGGTTCGGTTCAATTTAGTTTAAGCGAAGAAATAAATTGTACGTGATGAAACTGAAAGACCAGATATGGAATGTGTTTTTTCTCATCAAGAAATGGAAATACAAATATGTGTTGTCTTTCATTAAAAAATCTCAATGATATATAAATTCAGACAAAGGATGTTCATGTGTTGTTAGTCAGAAATTAGATATTTAAATACATGTTTAGTCTCCCTTAATTCAAAGCGTCCATGATGAGAATCATCCAAGCGAAGGATGCAAGAATTCTGGTGTCTCTCTCATTTGCAATAGAAGTCAACTGACTACTAAGAAAAAGCGAAAAACACTTTATGTCCCTGAGTCGAATAGGAACATACGGATCTAAGAAGCTTTTCTTTTCTTATGAATTCCATCACATCCATTGCCTGCTTCAGTCTGTCTGAATGCACTAATCAATTCAAGATAACAAGGGAAAGGCGAAAAGCATGCATACGATCTTTGAATATGAACCTTCATTATCTCAGCTAATTAAGATTCAATAAAGTTAATAAGCAAGCAGACATTTACCAGAACAAAAATTGAGAAACAGACATTCAAAGCCACGACCAGAAACTGCAAATAGCAATTGAAATACATTCTACTCTAACACCAGTTTTAAGAGAAATTGAAAGCACTGAATGAATAGAGGGAAGTCAACAGAACCAAGTTGAAACTCATCCTTTAATCTGAAGTCATTACACATCACTTAAATGGAAACCTCTTTTTTTTAATCTGTACAGGTTTATTTGACGGTGAGACTGGCAAGCTTTTGGTCTCTTAGAGTCAGAGAGCAGTAAAAGAAAAAGTACAAAGTCATGCAGATTTTAGTTACTAACATATATCTACTCCTTGATTGACCAACTGACAGCACCAAAATTGTAGAACAAGTAAACAAAAGGGTGTCATATTCCACAAGACTTCACAAAGCCACATATGGGTTGTTGAAATGAATACGTAAGTCAGACATGAGGAAAATATTAATCAGACCGATGCAATTGGGTTGGGCTAGATTGTCAACCAGGAAAAAAAAAAAAAATATCCCCGTAATCCAGTTTGAGTTTATTAATCGGATTCATTACAAGTGAACTCACAAAGCCCTCCAATCACGATGACAGTGCAGTGAGGCACCTTCATTCTTTCCACGCATATGGCGCACGGTCGACAATTAAATAATCTCCTCTAATATCCTTCGCTACTCGAATATCATCATCAAGGTATACAGACTCGAACCTATAAAGTATAGAAAACATAACAATGCTTAACTAGACAAGCGTATGTAAACAGAACAGAAGCAAATAAAAGTCAACCAATAAGAACAGTTCTGAAAACCAACTCAATAAGCTTCCAAAATGAAAATTACATCAAATGTTGCTATGCAAGTGTATTAGATTTCGTCAAAACTCCTTTGCTACTATCATCACAAGAAAAAGGCTCAGCAATAGTTGCAAAGATAGAGACTTGGCTGGGCGGCGGGAGAGAATCCATTTCTTTGAATTTATATAACATGTAGAAAAGCTCAAGCTGTTCAAGAGCAGTGAAGCACAAATTTCATAATTTCATGTAATAGTGAGATAGAATTCGTTGCTTTTAATTGTAAACTAACCCGTAATTGATTGCCCCCCCCCCCCCCCCCACACACACACATGAAAATTACAAAGTAGAGGCAACCTACCAACCCTGTCCAAATGGCGGCAAAGGAATTTCCCAATTTTTTCCTCTAAGAATCGCACTCGTAAATCTGAAGAAGCAGGCATTTGCCACAAAAAACAATTATATGAACATACCACCAAAATTGGGGATTAAGCAATCAAGAATTTGGAATGTACAAACCAAGTACCTAAAATTCACTCTCTGAGACGAAGCAATCTCAATATTTGACCGGACAAAGAAAACACCATCAGGAGGGAAAGTGATCACGTTATTTAGAGTCTTTTTCTCAACATCTATCACCTGCAAAACGTCACCAGCTTGGGTACCAAACAACGGCGCCTTCTCTATAATAAAGAGCTGCTCTTTCTCCGTGGTCCAGAGCAACCGCCAGGTGGCGGATATTGAATTACCAGTAGTGACCGTACCTTTGCTCGTTTCAGCAATGGCGTCGATGGCTTGGATAATTGAGGCTCGCTTTTCAGGGTCTTTCTGGGTTTTAAGGCCTCGGTCTTGATCGGAGATAAGGTTTAGAAGATGTCGTTTAGATGATTGAGATTGGATCGTGGCGGACGAACAGCTGATTTTAGGGGTTTTGAAGCAGATGGATTTTGGAGAGTTCTGTGGTTTGAAAGGAGCTGATGAGCAAGTGGACGCAGTGGCCATGGCCATGGGAGAAGGGAAGGGATAATAAAATGGCGGCTGACACTTGTCGGCCAAGAGCTTTTCTTTTTCTTTTCATTCTTTTTAACAAATTACGACCCAGCCTTGTTTAATAGGATAAAAAATATTAAGTTTAATATTTTAAATGAATTTAATATTTAAATTTATATAAAATAATTTAAAATATCTAATTTAACTTTTTAAAATAATTTAATTTTTAAATTTATTTAAAATAATTAAAAATAACATATTTAATATTTTGACTTAACCTCTAATTATTCATTATACTTACCATGTGAAAAGTATTATAATTAAAAAAAGTTATATTTAATATTTTAAATCAATTTAATTTTTAATTTTTATTACATTTATAATAAAAAAATTATTATAAAAATATATATTTAAACTGTAATTTAAATCTAACTGACTAATTTATTAAAATTTTAATTAATTATAAAATATAAAAAAATATAAAATATATTATATTTCTCTTTATCTTGATTATTATTTATTTTAAATTTATAAATATATATTAATTTAAATATTTTAAAAGTAACCATTTATCGCTTATGAAATCAATATTTTTTTATATTAAACAAATTAAAATTATAATGCATATTTATAAATTTGTTATATTATAATAAATAATATTTTTATAAATTTTAAATTTATATGCATAAGTTTTAAATGTTCTTAATATAAGATAAAAATGGAAAAAAAATAATTATATTAAATTAATTATTAATTTATAAAAATTAAAATAAATTCAATGATTAAATTAGACTAAAAATAAAATAAAATATTTTTTATCACTTTATACAAGGTGAAAGATTAAATTCTGTTAAACTGGTTTGGGATCAAATTAACATTTATTATTGTTTTTAACGAGCTTTAGAAAGACAAAATGCCACTTATTTTTTGGCAGTATGGGCCGTGGTAATCTACGTCCCTGCCCATGGAAACTTTGATAGCTTCAAACAAAAAGCCCAATCGACATCCTGAGAAAAAGGGAGAGAAAAAGCCCAATTGATTTGCAAACAAGGACCCGGCAGAAAAAGGGCAAATTGTGAAGTGGAGGTGGAGCTGCTAATGGCTTACGATACCAGAATCGGTGTTCTTTTTCTGTATATTTTGTAAAATATATGAATTTGGCAGTGTAAAGTATAACCTAAACTTTTTGTTATTTTTCCAAATGTCTACATTATTTATATCTCATTTTTATTTAAGATTAAAATTTGTTTTACGATATGAAAAGAGAGATAACAAAAACTTTTTTATTGTAAAATAAAATAATTACTATTTGTTTTATTAAATTTGATATTTCATAAATTTCAAAATAATTTATTTCATATCATTATTTAATAAGGCATTTAGGGAGAGAAAATTATGAATTATGAAATAATATTAATTTCATAAATGCAAATGAGAAATTTAATCTATATATTTAGCTCGGACAAACAATATCTACCATTTATTTTCCTATAATAATATTTATTATTACTCATTAAGTGAAATTTTTTTATTAATTACCCTATGATTAATAAATTTTTATTGATTAATTTTTTAATATACGTGTTTTGTCAAATTATGTAAATGAAATGAGACGGAGAGGGTATGAATTAATTGAAATGACATTAACATGATATTTGAATTAATAAAAAATTAAAATAAACAAATTTATTTATAAAGAAATATTTAAATAAATTTACTTTATAATGTCAAACTATTTTTTAATGACGCATATCGTTTCCTAATTAATATAAACTAATCATACCTCCACACGAAAATGTATATAAATTATTTATTATAAGTTGGAGCTGTATTATTTTTTTAAATTCTGTCTTTATTAATTAAACAAGAAATATGCGACATATGAAAACAATAATAATAATAAAAACCTTATATTTAGCGCCTTCAGACTTGTACAAGCTACTAGGGTTTAATGCAAACTGAGTAAAACGACATCATCTGGCACGAAACCCTTCCTAACAAAACCGAGATTTTCTCTTTGAACATTCGAGACGTTCTGTTTGTCACTCTCATCATTTCCTCTGTTTATCTCCCAGGAAACCGAAGCCTTCCTCACGTAGCACTCGCAGATCCAATCTAGGGTTTCCTTTTTCTTTCAGTTGAAGCAGAAATGGCAATCGCAGCACAAACTCCTGACATTCTTGGTGAACGGCAATCCGGCCAGGACGTTCGTACTCAAAATGGTTCTCTTCCTGTCTCTATGCTTATATGCGTACATGCTTTTTATTAGCTTTAGTTGAAGCATAGACTTTCTGTTTCGGTTATTCTCTCTCGACACTCATAGATTTCGTGTTTTGAGTGACCTTTCGAAGTAATTTGTTGCTTTTGTTTGTTTTCCGGTTAATTTGTTGCTGTTAGTGGTGGCGTGTCAAGCTGTGGCGAACATTGTTAAATCTTCACTTGGTCCTGTTGGTCTCGACAAGGTACGCACTCCTTTCTGTTTTCTTTTTGATTTTTGATCATTTTTTATTACTGCTGCGATAGTCTACTTGCTAGCTAGTTTACTTGAAAACTCATAATCTGAAATGATGCACTAATGGAGAGTTATGCCTGTCAAAACCTTCAACTGATAATTGCATATGTGAATATTGAAACTGCCTCTCACCATTTTTCTTCTCTCGTTTCGATTCTAGTTTTTTCTAATTGAAATGGAACTTTGTGGCAATATTATTTGATCGCCAAGTTTCTTGTCAACTTCAAGAAGGAATTTATTCCTTTTTATTTGTCTTGTATTATTATTTTTTTTTTTGTAAGATGGATTAACCTAACCTCCGTTAATTTACTGATATATCACTGCAGATGCTCGTGGATGATATTGGTGATGTAACAATTACCAATGATGGCGCCACCATTCTAAAGATGTTGGAAGTTGAGCACCCAGCTGCCAAGGTGGATAGATTTTTGTTTTGTTATTTTTATGCATGCTTTCGTTATTACACACTGTTTTTGTTTACTCATGACTGTTATATAGGTGCTTGTTGAGTTGGCAGAGCTTCAAGACCGAGAAGTGGGTGATGGGACAACTTCAGTTGTTATTGTTGCTGCAGAGTTGCTCAAGGTAATTTTAGCTTGCTTGTTTCTAGCCCTTTTCTTGTTTGGAATCACGACTTTCTCTATGGATTTTTAATGTCCCTGGTGTTCTAATGGGACTGGACATGGTTGGTTCACAATGCCTGCAGAGAGCAAATGATCTGGTGAGAAATAAGATTCACCCAACATCAATAATCAGTGGATACAGAGTAAGTTTCATATTTCTCATTCAGTTTCCCCTTATGTGGTTTAACACGTGTCCTGTGCATCTATACATGCATAGCACAAAGACATGGCCTGGCCTGTTTTCGCTTATTTACATCCTGAAATTGTTGTGTGTGGACAGCTTGCCATGAGGGAAGCATGTAAATATGTTGATGAAAAATTGGCAGTTAAGGTGAGGCAGCATTAATTTTCTGTTGAAAAGTGTTTTTTTTATAACTACAGGCATTGATCTGCCATTAAGTGCTGTTGCAATAACTCCTTTAAGAGCGTGTTACTACTTTGTTGCATAGGTAAAATGCATTCACAAATTTGCTTCCGTTGAAATATTATGTTATGAGTTTAGTAGTTCTAGTGTTATATAGGGGAGATTTCACTTATCTCTAATCCTTAACAAGGAAAGAATACAAACTTTAGATAAATGGCTCTCTCTCTCTCTCTTATGTACACTGTTGGTATGGATTTTGTGCATCAAATTTTTATAAGCTACATCAATGCATTGCCTAATCTTTTATGTCATTAACTTGTACCTTCTTATTAATAGGTTGAAAAGCTTGGAAAAGATTCTCTTGTAAATTGTGCTAAGACAAGCATGTCCTCGAAGTTGATAGCTGGTGACAGTGATTTCTTTGCAAATCTGGTATGCTTTTTATTTGATGAAGTAATGTACTTATCCGCCTATGAGGATCTGTCTGTTAGTGATAAACTATTAAACCGTATATATATATATTTTAATTTTTAAAACAAGGCTTTATGTTGTAACTTCTAGTCAGATGAATTTAAAGGCTTATCTTCTAAATTACCTCATAGGTTGTAGATGCTGTTCAAGCAGTGAAGATGATCAATGCACGCGGTGAGATCAAATATCCAATCAAGGTTAGTGATTTTCTGGGTTCAATTATTTGGGATGAAAATTTCTTGTGCCTGCTTATGTATCTGTCTTTGGTTACAATTTTTCATGTTACCGTTTTCGTTTTAGTTTCCTGTTTTGAACGGTCTTTGAAGCCATTAGATCAATGTTTTATCCCAAAAGATTTCAGCAAATTGGTATGGCCCCTCTGCCTTACACAGTGATGTTTCTAATCTCTTACTTCTTTGATTTTCCAGAGTATCAATATTTTGAAAGCTCATGGAAAAAGTGCAAAGGAGAGCTACCTGTTAAATGGCTACGCACTAAATACTGGCCGTGCTGCTCAAGGAATGCCAACAAGAGTTGCACCTGCAAGAATTGCATGTCTTGACTTTAATCTTCAGAAAACAAAGATGCAATTGGGTGTACAAGTCTTAGTTACTGATCCTAGGGAGCTTGACAGAATTCGTCAAAGGTGACCAAATTGTACACTATAAACTCGATTCCAAATTTATGTTCACATTAGGATTTGTTGGTTACTTTTGGTAATCAGTTTCTTTCATTAGCAAATTTAGTATCCTAGCAAATCAATTGATGATGCTATTGTTACACTAGCTTATTTCACATCCATCCTTCTTATTCTTTCCCGCACCATGTTGTTTTCTTTGCATTTTTTCCTACATCTTGTTTGTTTGCTGGTTGCATTTCAACATAAAGCTTCATGTGATATTCCTCTGATTCAAATCTATGTGATAATGCCTGCAATTCACAGAGAGGCTGACATGACAAAAGAACGTATTGAGAAACTACTGAAAGCTGGAGCTAATGTTGTTTTAACTACAAAAGGAATTGACGACATGGCTCTTAAGGTATGCATATGGTAACACATGTTTCCAATTTCTTCTGATTTTTCTTCAGCAGTAGCAAGCATGAAAATTTCTACAAAATTTCTACTATTACACTGCATGCCATTTGAGTATAGTGTGGGTGGGGGAGACTGTTTATCTGTTTTCAAAAGGTTAATCGTGCTGTGCCTTCTGCTTGGCTTGGGTTGGCATGTTCTACTTGGATTTTTTTGTCCTTGTGTAACCTGCTGACTTTATCAGTGCCTTATATCTACTGTTTGCAATTCTTGTTATTTCAGTATTTTGTAGAGGCTGGGGCTATTGCTGTGAGACGTGTTCGGAAAGAGGATATGCGCCATGTTGCCAAGGCCACTGGTGCAGCCATGGTTTTCTTCTAACCCTTCAGTTATTATTGAAATCGCCAATATTATATAAGCATATTGGCTGTGTTTTTATGTTTTGAGGATGCATTGCTCAGCCCTGTCAGTATGCATTTTAGTTTCAGATTCAGGTTGTGAAATTCGAACATCATATTTGTTTTAGTGATCTTGTCCCCCAATATCTAAGCAACTCAGATGTGTATTCCGATATCATTTGAAAGAATTCTGAAATTTTAAAAGAGATTGCCTATTGCATTATTTTCTTGACCTCTGCTGTTAACATTCCTTTATGCTAATAATTTGTTTATGCCTTCATGGAAGAGGGCAAATTATTTTTGTTTTTCTCTGCTTTTCTGACTTTTTTTTTTTAATTGGCTTTATGTGGTTCTAATCATATGCTTTAATTTGTTAACCATCAGACTACTTCCTAATATAAATGTTGCTTTGATATTGTATGCTCTCTCTGGTGTTTTTAGGTTTCAACTTTTGCTGACATGGAAGGGGAGGAAACATTTGATTCCTCACTTCTCGGATCTGCTGATGAAGTTGTGGAAGAGAGAATTGCTGATGATGACGTGATTATGTTAAAGGGGACAAAATCTACTAGTGCCGTGCGTGATTCACTTTCTCTACATTTCACACATTTAAAACATGCTGATACTGGATCTAAATGTTAAATCTATAGAACTTCTACATGCATAAAAGTATGATTTATAGTGTAGGCACTGGCAGTATTTGGTAGGTTGTGGTTCATTTATCTGTGATAAAGTTTGAAAATGCTCATGATATTGAAGAGTGAAGTTATATCTCCTCCATTCATGCTTCTTCCTTTCTTTCTTTTTATATCTTTTTAAGTTATACGTAATTTCGTAGTGTGGTTGGATTCTCAATCTGATCAATTTTTTATATGCTTAGGTCTCCTTAATTCTTAGAGGCGCTAATGACTATATGCTGGACGAGATGGAAAGAGCTCTGCATGACGCTCTATCTATTGTGAAAAGGACCCTTGAATCCAATACAGTAAGCTTGATGCATAGTTTGCTTTCTGTTTTGAAATCTAAAATCGAACTTTGCTCTAAAACTTGAAATTGATAATACTGCCTTACTTAGAGATACTTGCTATACTTATTCTATGTATGAATAATTATCTAATTATGATCATATTGTTGGTTAATGTTGAATATAATTAGAAATAGATGACTATTGTGCTTCTCTGGGTCTTGATATGATTCTTAAATGTTAAGCTGATAAATTTGGCTCAAGATCTTTGTTTCTATTTGGAATCATCGGTTTGTTAGAAGTTGTACATTGTCTGTCAGTAGGTTGGCTTGGGACACATGCATAATAGGTTGGTACATATTTTAAGGTGGAAATGGCACGTATTAAGGAGAAGCTAAGAAAAGGGAGGTTGTGGTGGTTTGGATAAGTGTATTTTGGACCGAAAAATGCATTAGCATGGAAGGTTGAGCACATTGGTGATAAAAGATAAGAAACTGAAGGGCAGATCTGAGATATATATATATTTTTTGGGAGGGGGTGGTGTAATGCTGAGAAATGAGTCGCTCTTAATTGAGTGGAATGGTGGAAAAGGATCCATATAGCCAATCCTAACTAGTTTGGAATTTATTGTTTGAACTGAGTTGAGTATATGGACAATCTATTTTCTTATGGACTTTGAGCAAGGGAAGAAAGTTGTACTCTACATGGATTGCCATTTGTTTTAGAAAATAGAGCTCAAGATGCCACCACATGGTGATTTCATACATTCCAAAAAGAGAAAAAAATGTTGGATATGCTGTTGCCTGTCAGTCTTGAAGTGTCTCCATCCTGTTGCAGGGATTGCTTTTTGGGTCCTACTGATGGGTGCTGTGCCTACTCCATAACCATTCTACTCCTTGATGGCCCAGAAACTCTTAGAATATGAGCCCCTTTTCTTAGTTGCAGTGCCTACGTATAAATTAAATTTGAAAAAGATTGTTGGTTGTTGACCTTGCCTATTTTGCTACCTAGATGAGTGAGAACTTATGTATGATTTGCAGACGTGGTCAAATGATTCCATTAATACTTGAGTAATTAAACATTAGTTCTGTTGATTCTCAAAGTTTTGTTCACTAGTTATTTGTACGTATTGCAGGTAGTAGCTGGTGGAGGTGCTGTTGAGTCTGCATTATCTGTATATTTGGAGTATCTGGCCACAACTCTAGGATCTCGAGAGCAGTTGGCAATTGCAGAGTTTGCTGAATCTTTATTAATCATACCAAAGGTTTAGTTTAGCATATAAGTGCACAACAAGGGTGTTTTTTTTGTCCTTCCCCTCCCAGTGATAAGCCATAATTTATACAATAATCAGTTGCATTGGCTCAGGTACTTGCTGTTAATGCTGCTAAGGACGCCACTGAGTTAGTAGCAAAGCTACGGGCTTACCACCACACAGCACAGACAAAGGCTGAGAAGAAACATTTATCCAGGTATAATTGTGATTTGTATTAGGACATATATATGTTGGCATTTTCAACTTTTATTGGAAGAACCTCTTGTATCAACAGAATTCATGATCAAACTGCATTTTGATTGTTCCTGTCATTACCGGCCTGCATGCTTCTCCGGAACAGTAAAAGAGTTGGATGGGATAGTCATTCTAGTAGTGTACTTGGATTTTGATTTTCAAATGCATGAAAATGTTGCTTGCACTTGTCTCTTGTTTTCTTCTTATGTATGCTACAGTGTGTGTGTGTGTGTGTGTGTGTTATATGTATGTATATATATATATATATATATACATTGTAAAAAAGTGGGGGGGGGGAACAAAAATATCAGCTCCTCTTCTCTTTCCTTCATTTATTCCCCTGGCATCTCACACTGTTTAGTTGGGTTCCACAAAATGTTGCAGCATGGGATTAGACCTTACAAAGGGCATTGTTCGTAACAACTTGGAAGCTGGAGTCATCGAGCCTGCGATGAGCAAAGTGAAGATAATCCAGGTAATAGCAGTGGAAAAGACATGAAGCAATTTACAGAATTAATGCCATTATAGTGTCTAAGTGTGCGTTTTATTTATCTTTTTTGATAGTTTGCCACTGAAGCTGCCATAACAATTCTTCGAATTGATGACATGATCAAGCTTGTCAAAGATGAAAGTCAAAATGATGAGGAATAGGTTCAGTATATCTGAAGAAGCAGATCTTTTGTTCTCCATTAAATTTTAGATTTCACCTCTGGCAAGGGAAGAAGAGAATGGATATTTTGGTGTTGATAATGTTGAAGAGTTTGGTTTTGGGTTGGTCCTTTGTGATTCCCTTGATTGTAACGTTGTAGGCATGCTACTGCCGCCTTTTATAGCAAACTAAAGCTAGCTCCTCCAAGCGGATGGTTATTGATGGGCAATTGTAACTTGGAAAGCGTTAGTACACTGTAAAAACCAGCGAAGGCACGAAAAACCAACTAGCAACTGGCTTGTCGTGATTTGTCATTTTGAATGTTGGGTTCATTTTTTCTGGTTTCTTTTTGGAGTTATTACAATGGAGGCGTTTTCAGATTGGTGGTAGTTGTTGCTATTTTGACTTGATCTCAGTAGGGCTATAACTTTTTCCTCAGGCGCACAGGTGATTGGATTAAATTGGGCGTAGTTGTGGAACCCTCATCGGAATAGAAACTGTTACAAATTTCGATTTAGGTTTCAAGTTATTACTATTGCGTTCTTTTAGTTTAAAAAAATTCAGAGCACGTGATCGCTCATATGGGTTCATGTGCGTTTCCTTGCAAATTATTGTACGGATTCACGTGTCCTCTCACTCTTTAGCCTCAGATACAAAATCCCTAAAATACCAAATATTTTACTTGATGTAGCTAGATTCTTGGAAAGAAGGCTGGCCCATTCCACATTAACGTTTTTCTTAAAAATAAAGTTGACTAGGAAAGAGTTATATTCAATTTTCCTTAACGGGTAAAATTTATCATAATATCGCCAATTTATTTTCTAAAAGAAGAAAGGGAACACGGTAATTATTTGGTTCGATTTCTTTTATTTTGTGTCTTATAATTCATCATAATATAGACTAGGCAATAGAAAATAGGGCAGCACTTTGACCAAAACTGTACATTTGTGGATCCATAATGTAAAGTGAGCGTTTCTTCAATTAGCATATTTTTTGAGATAGGAAGGAGTAGTTCTATTTTTGAAAGAAGTCTTAACTGATCAATTGATGCTTGGTTTCCGCTCAATTTGACCATTAATAATGACATTGTAGCCTAATTAACTATGCGATCGGGCCCAGTGACGATTTGGTTCAGTTTATTAGAAGGCTTACAAAGAAAGTTACTCAATGACGATTTGATTCTAAAATTACGATGAGAAAGTAAATCTATCCATACATTTCAATAACTCATTGGATTAAAAAAATACAATGCGTCCAGCATGGCATTTTCTCTTCTTTTACAATTTCTTCTTTGTCTGTACTTGCTAAATTACATACTATTCGTTATTATAAATACAAGATAATGATGATTTGGGGTCACATGGAGGTTCACGTGCATTGCCTTTGTATTGGGATCATTTCACCTCGTAAAGTCACGTGATTCAAGGTATCTCCCACCAATGCCAAAACCTTATAGCATTGCATGTATTATCTTATAGTAAGAAAACTTTTTTTTATTACGTGGCCTTCTATATCCTAAATCCAATATTGCATTTTAATTTTTGCAAAAACAAGAATAAAATAAAATAAAAGCAAACGAAGTTGTCTCTTGTCGTTTTAACTCATTTTTAATTTTCGTTTGTTCTTTCAATCTGATGAAAATACGACAGTGACTGATGGTCCAACCTGGCATATTTATAAATCAAAATCTCAGAAATTCCCGTCCAAAGGAAAAGAAGGCGTCATGTCAAAATCACTCGATAAAAAAAAAAAAAAAAAAAAACGTACGATCGGTACTTCAGCAAACACACCTCCGCCAGCTTCACTCACCGACCTCTGCTCCTATTTACGCCTACTTTCCCTTTTATTGCCATTATTAAATATTAAATACCCAACCAAATAAAATTTTAAAATTTCAAGCGCCAGCTGTATCCAGCTATAAGAATAGTAATAAAAATGGTGGTGGCGTCAGAAAAGGATAATGTAAAAATTTTCTTTCACCGAACGTAACGGAACACGGCCCGTTTCTTCCTCTCTCTTCTACTCTTCCCTTTTTGTGTGTCTGCCGTTACGGGATTATCTCCATTTCTTGTACTATCTACTGCTAGCCGCAACGTGTTCATTTTTTTTTTTGTCTCATCTGGTAAAAATTTCAATTTCGACTCAACCAGCCTGCAGAGACAAATTTGGCAGCACAAAGTCTTTTATTTGTTTTTTTTATTATTATTATTTAATTAAATATAAGAGATTCAATTTCTGTTGTAAAAGAAATAAATTCAACAATTTTTGGAATAACAATAAAACTAAAGGTATAAAATCTGTATTATTTAGTTCTTAGATCAAAACGGTCTCATTTGAACATAATAATTTAATAATAAATATAAAAAATTATTTAATATGAACTCAAATGGAAATAGTTTGATATGAAAAAGTATTTGCGGAATTAATCACTGTTTCAAAATTTTACTTTTAAAAATAAGCAAAAATTAGCTCACCAATCTATATTAAGATTTGAGAAGGAATGTTTAAGAAAGCAATAGCATGAAGCTGATAAATGCTAAACAATCTCAGGTGTTTGTAATTTGATAGTAAAAAAGTAAAAACCTTTTGCCGACACACACATGAAACCTAACATGTCCCGATGACCGTAACCTGTAATAAATACAAGCTGCGAAGAAAGACAGAAATGAATTCTTGCATGAACCCTCGAAGTCTCAAAGACTAAAGCACTTGCTCGTGAAAACCACGGAAAAGAAATTACCCTGTTCGGATCACAATAATTAACTCATGGAATTTAAAGTTGTTTGGATTTCTTTATAAAAATTTAGCATTTTTTTCAGTGCTTAGTGAAATATATAATTCAAACCATTGCTCATAGCTAGGCATTATGGCTTATTTAATTATTCATTTATGAGTATCTTATTTTATAACTTTAAGATTTGCTCTTTTTTCATGGCAATGCGCTTCTAATTTTACTATAATAATCTTCATCTTCATCCTCATCATCATATATATTTATAGCTTTCCCAGAAACCATAACGCGAATCAAAATTATTTTATTTCCATGTACATATATAAATATAATATCCTCCTGCTTCGTTGCAAGGGAAGCTATTGGTTCAATATCAGCCATGCATATCAGTTTCAGTCAACCCATCCACATGGGAGATTATTTCTTTTTTAGTAAAATCAGGAGGTGTAAACTCTTTTTGACATGGGCCTCCCAGTAAGTCTACTTCACAGTATTGTAACAATCTCAATCGATATCATTTTTATTTTTTGTTGAAAGAAAGAAAAAGAAAATATAAAAACAGCTAAATATTTAATTACAATGCAACTTTTTTTTTCATAGTTGTGTAGGAGTTTTATTAAATCATGTGGTTGCATGTTTTTATTTAAAAATGAGTTAACAAACAGGAGGAGGAGTCTTTCCTGAAAGTCAAATATATGAATTAATTAAGTTGTATGCTGAGGTAGAAGGGGGCATAGATGCAAAAACACCCATACTAGTACAGAGGTAGAGCATGTGGAGCCATGTGTCCATCATTTCATTAACAACTCCATGCATTTCAACCTTTCCAACATCACCCTCCTTTAAATTACTCACTCATCCTCTCTCTTTCGAGGTCTTAGAGACTGGAGAGAGAAAGCCCTTCACTCTCTCTCACTCTCAGTCTCCCCATTCTCACTCTCTGCACGTTCCATATCCCTCCCCGTCTGTCATCAATACAGCAATTCTCTCTGTCTCTCCCTCTTTTAGCAACTTAGAGAAGCTAAAGGAATGGACGTATACGGAATTCCCACACCAGACTACTTCCGCATTGACGATCTCCTTGATTTCTCTAACGACGAAATATTCTCTTCCTCCTCCACCGCCACTGACCACCATCTTTCTCCGCCTCAAAATCCTTCAATTCACTTCCCCTCCTCCACTCCCTTTAATCCCGCTCTCTCGACCGACTTCACCGATCATCTCTCTGTTCCCGTATGCCTCTTATCATAATAAATGTCGCTTTTTTTTTTTTCTCTTCTATATTTTTTCGCTGAATTTTTTTTTTTATTTGTAGAGTGATGACGTGGCTGAGCTGGAATGGCTATCGCAATTCGTAGAGGACTCGTTCGTCGACTTCCCTGCTAACTCACTCGCCGGTACCATCAACGTCCAATCTGACGCGTCATTCTCTGGCAAAGCAGCTCGCAGCAAACACTCGAGAGGAACGGTACCAAATGGCTCCCCCTGGACATCTTCGCCGGAAACTGCATCTCCTGCAACTGGAAAATCGAAATCGAAGAAGGATACGAACAGAGCCTCATCGCCAACGACTGATGGAGGAGTTCGAAGATGCACGCACTGCGCTTCAGAGAAGACTCCACAGTGGCGCACGGGTCCACTGGGCCCCAAAACGCTTTGTAATGCCTGTGGTGTAAGATTTAAATCTGGCCGGCTGGTCCCCGAATATAGACCTGCGGCCAGCCCCACTTTCGTGCTCACTCAGCACTCAAACTCACACCGTAAGGTAATGGAGCTCCGGAGACAAAAGGAGATGCTGAGGCAACAGCAACAACAACAAAAGGACGATCAAACCATCTACCATCATCATCGTCATCGTCACCCCCAGCAAGATTTTGAAGTCTGCTGACGTGTTGCAATAAGAATGGTGTGATCAGTCGTCAATTAGATAATCACTCTAGTTTTTCCATTAGTTTCTTTGTCAATTTCCGAAGAAAACATAAAACATTACTTCTACTAATTAAAAGTTTTCCGTTCTATTTAGATTTAATGTTTCAACCAACATTTCCATCCCAATTAACACCTGTCGAAGAAAAATTTGAATGTGTATACATGTGTGGGTCAGAGAGAGAGAGATCGAACTCTTGTGAGATCAGAGCATGGGACCTTACACGTGATGCATTAGCTGATGAGGCCAAGCGAATATTCTCTCTTCAAATCTCCTCCCTATAAACAAAAGAAAGAAAAAGAAAAAGCTTCTGGTCACATGGAAACCGAGGAAAAACGGTCTAGCCAATGGCGTCTGTGAAGAAATTAATGGAACATTTGAGGTTGACAGCTTGCAGAGGGAAAAGGAAAGAAAGGATTGCAATTGTTGATTATGGAGCTCACTTTTTATTCTTGACGACTGGTACTTTGGGCTAGGCTGAGAAGCAATTCCCCATGACTTTAGGAAGGATAAAAAAAAGTAGGTCTTGTCAAGTTGCTCTACTTCTCCTTGGAAAGAAATAAGTTGCTCAATGTAATCACGTACATGATGAAGATCAAGAATTGAGATGGGCGAGCTGTTGTTTGAATTTTGTTACTTGATTCTCCATATCATCATAAAACGCTCTTTCTTTTTTCTTCTTGTTTTTTTTTTTAAAAAAAAAAACACCTAGACGACTTGTCGCCAACTAAAGCCCATTGCATCGGCATAAACCAAATCAGCAACTGACTGGCATTGATTATCAAGGTTAAAAAATTACGGAATCCCTCCAGTTTTAGGCCCCATTTCGAAGCCAAGGCTCGAGACATAAGATTTGAATAAAAATAAATCGAGGTTATGAACATACCCTCATCAACTTAATCCAAAATCCAAATGAAAAATTTTTTCCTGATGTGATCGGCTTATGTCCCTGTGAAATCTCTTGTACTAGAAAGACTTCAGCGTACAACTCAGAGAAATCCAGTTATGTTTTCACTACTGAACCTACAGTTTTTGTAACTTGTATAATCACCTCGCAAGAGTATCCAATATTATATTTGCTTATATAAATTGACGTGCGACAAAACAAGCCGGAAGGTTAAACTATTTCTGCCAACCCGAATAATGTTGTTATAAATATAACAAGAAATGTTCAGCATACACCAGCTTATTCAGATTTATATTCAGCCGATACGCAATAAATCAGTCCCTAACAATGAACTACAGAGAGCTCCAACAATCAGTAAATTGAATTATCTAATGGAGCCTTAGCCATCCCAGTCTTCTTATCCATCCATAATGCATGTCTTTGATGACTGCACACTTATCATTTAATGGTGCTTTTGGTTATACTTCTAACAAATTTCAAAATCTGAACTTTAGAACTCCAAGAAGAGAAGACATATCTTACATGTTAGATATGCAATTGCTGATCTAAACCTGGAGTACAAGTGTAATAATGGAGTATGTGCAATAGAACATTCTCAAACTGAGATCCCATAGTTACTAATTTTTGTAACCTCCTTACTCAAGGCATTCTTCTCTTGCTTTGCCTCAGAAGACAGGCTTGAAACCTGCCAATCAAATTGTACCATATAAGCAAATTTGTTCTTACAAATGTGCAATCACAACGTGAACCACATCTTTGTGGTGCAGTATCTAACATTATAAAAGTGTGCAAGTCATTTGAGAAATAGCAGAAAACCTGCCAATCAAATTGTACCATATAAACAAATTTATTGCTATAAATGTACAAACAACATGACATTCATCTTCATTGTTCAGTATCTGACATTATAAAAGTATGCAAGCCATTTGAGAAATAGCAAGTGAATGGGGTTGTGGAAGCATGCATCAACATGTGTGGGTGGTAGAACATGCATGAACTAATAAAAGCAGCAACATAGAAACAAACAGGTTACAGTAGTGCTTCAATCGTCCCAAGTGAATAAGCAATTGATTAATGAAATAAGAAAAATTCATCAGTTTCCTTTCATAAGCCACAGAATAACTGCAGAAAAGGTGGAAGGTGTCAATCCAAGATTGTCACAACTGCAAGCTCCTGACTTATTAATTTTTTCTTTTTCTAAACAGCCCACAGATTGAACTCAAATGTCAGAATCCAAGGTCATTATGAATAACTTAAAGGCAATCATATTTGGAGAGCAAAAGACTATGAAAAATGCCCTCAAAATATGGGTAAAAACACATTCAAACCCTTATTTGTTTTTAGATCTGATTAATCTAGGGAAGATGCTCCAATGTCAGCAGGTCTTTACACATAGCAAACTCCTATTCGGTTCTCTAATTGCTCATATTAGTCTGTAGTACTAGTCTCCCCATTGTCATCAAATAGGGCTGACGAATATATTGACCTGCACTGCCCTCTTTCCATCACATTATGCCCCTCATGCTTACAAAAAAGTCTATAAGAAAATGAAGCATAAAGTGTTCCCTCTTGACAATTTTTTTCCCTTTTGGCGCTCGTAGAACATTCAACAACACAAAAGGCCCAAATATCTGCTACTGGAGCATCAAATTCAAATATGTGTTTCCAAAACCCAAATCCAAATATTAAACAGAAATGCACCGCAAAAAAAGTTACCTTTGACCGGAATCTAGATGCTTCTCTGCTAGGTAGTTCCCGAAGGATATCCTTCAAGCCTGATGTAACAAAGCAGTTTGAGAACACAAGTATGGCATTTATCCACGTAAATTTAGTTCGTTCAATCTGGAAAATAACAGAGACATAGCAGTGACCTTACCTGCTGCTTGCTTTTCAATCTTATAGGCCGAGCGAATCACGCCTTGGATCTGTTTCCCTGCTTGTCTGCAACAAGAAACAAACAACTTTGAACAGAAATATCAACAAGCTGCAAGTGAATATTGTGCACACAACCCTCCCTCTAAAACACAAACCTGAGTTTTGTCCTTCCACGAATCAATTCTGTTTCGGCTAATGATGCTCTCTTCTGAAAAACAGAAACCATATATCATGGCTCGTGTCCAAAGGAATGCCTATATGAAATAACATTTCCAAAGGACTAAAGATCCCATCTTGGGTTGCTTCTTGAGTTGGTTTGGCTTCAGTCAAGGTGAAATATTTTTTTCCCTTCCTTTTGGGAAACAAGTTTTTGGAAGGTTACGGCAGAGTAACTTGAGCATAATTACCCATTATCAAACTCAAATTATTACAGAAATGCACAACTTACATCCCAACTTCTTGTATTTATTATTTTTAAACATAAATAAATAACAAGTGAATATGTGTGCTGCTCACAACCCAATTTATTCTTTTCTCGCAAACAATCAACTAGAGGACTTATGGCACATGGATATTCTTGAACTATAGAAAACACCAAGAGAGAGTAATTTTTCAGCCTTCACAGAGACAAGCTTAATAAATAATAAGAAAACATTTTGGACATTATCCTATTGACTCTCAACTGAAATAACAGAAGAATGAAAGATACCTCTAGCTTCTCACTTTCAGCCTTCAGTAGGCTAATTGATTGCCGCAATTCCTTTACTTTAGCATCCGCTTGAGAAAGTAAGGACTGAACTCAAAAATAGCTTCTAAATTAGTTCGAAAATTTTCAAAACATAACTTAATCCTTAGCATGAGAACTGTGTTGTACTGCATATAACGATACTCTATGCAGTCAAGAAATGGAGACTACCTATGCATACATCTTGCAGGCCCATTTTTTGTACCATCACAGACTCTCAAAACCATAAAATTACGATGTCATTCCGCAAAAGATTCTTTGAATTTGAAAATTTTTAATTCGGATCACATGAATTTTACTTGTGGCTATTGGAACATAAATAAGCATATATTAGGCACAACCATAATTAGGTACATTCAGAAAATCTAGAAAGTTAGTGAACAAACAACTCTTAATCATTTCGATTACTCACATACAGAACATGCACTCCATTTTTTCTCCATGTATGAATTCAGCAAACAAACCAATAACGTTAGCAGTAATGGCAACTAATAGCTAGACACTGGTATTTTAGGTTAACTGGTGGTTGGGAAAGATCAGATGTACTTTTGCTTACCTCTTCACTCACAAAAAGGCGCAAAGTATTGTAGTATAAAAAGCGTCTTGGCCCTGCATATTATAAAGTAAATGTTCAAGAGACTATGGATAGACAGAAGAGCCCCTTGTATATTTTCTTAAACTTTATCAGATATTGACACTGCTCCACATATCAGAAACAACAAAGATTCATGCATGATGTGAAGAAAAATAATAGAATACCTCCTAGAAAATTTTATCAATATTCACGATTCACGAATTCTCTATTTCCAAATTTTCAAATGTCTGAAAGTGAGGAGGAGGAAATTAACTGGTGACATTTATAGACATTATTCATGGATTGTAGACACCAGTAATAGCGGTACCTCTGGGTTAATAGAAGTTAGAGATATGCAAAAGTATAGACGGATTGACACAATGATTAGTTCAATATAGACAATAAAAATTACTTGAAGAACATACTCTTCAGAAGCACAAGTCCCAAGCCACCAGCAACCCCGCCTGTAATTATTGGATGTGAAGCTGCAATCTTAACACCCTCTGCACAAAACATGCACAAACGACAACGTCGCTGGACCAAGAATTCCAAACAAATACATTCATCGTCACCTGCACTTATAATGCGAAGAAGGCTTACCTTTAACCTTCCCAAATAGCATATCCTCGTATGCATCAAACTCAGACTTGAAATCCTGCAGAGAATCCTACACGTACCAATCAATCAAAATTCCTATTGGCCATTGACAGTACAATAGAGCTATAACTCAATGAGCTTACTATAGTTTGATGGAAATGGGCGGAAGAAGTGGAGCGAATTTCAGAGAAGCGAGATCTGAAGACACTAGTGGCGCTTTCGAGTGTCTCTTCCATATTCTTTTGGTAAATAAGAGCTTGTTGAACTGCGCTGTCGATCCATGGAGCGACTTCTTCTAGGGTTTTTGATTTGATCGTCAGAGGGAAATCGTTTGGTGGCTGTACGATTGGCTTCTTCTCCGGCGACGATGGTCCCGAAACCGTTGCCATTTCGTAAAGATTTGGCCCGTTTGATCAAACGATGCTCTCATAAAACTTTCGCCTAAGTAAGGAAGACATAAAAGTGTTGTGTGTGGCAAACACTGTTGTAGAAAGTAGAAAAATTGTATCAAGTAATGTTATCAATTCTTTTTTTTTTTAGTGGAGATTGTTATCATATTTAATATTGAAATTTATAATTATAAAATGGTGTCACTTAATTTATTATTTTAAACTTTAATTAAAAACAAATCAACTCTATATTTTGTCGCTCCTATCATTTAAAATTAAATTTATTTAATCCGTTGGATTTTTAATGAAACCTTGATTATTGTAAATTAATATGGTAGCGCAAATGTAATAAGTGTTACGATAAAATCAAATTTTTATTCAAAATTACATTAATTAGTAAATATGATTTATCTCAAGATTTAATATAAACTTTTATTGTATAGTACTATATTCCATTATTATGATATCTTTCTATCTATGTGTATTATATAAATGTGAGAATAAAATAAAATAATGGGATTTCTCATAGTGTTTTTAATAAAATTTAAAATATATTAAAATAGAGCTAATTAAAAATTACATTTTATAAAAAGTTGACCACTTCTATTTATTTCAATTTAAATAAATTTTTATATTTTAATATCATATAGATAAAAAACAAGAGTATAAAAAATTAAACACGTAACATAATTAATGCGCAATGCACATCATAAAAATCAGTAATTTTAAAATTATATTTATAAATATGATATTTATGAGATTAACTATGGCATTGTTTCAAGCTATGTGTTTGTTTCATATAGTTATCAATTGTGTGGATATTTATGTTGTTTAATGAAATCTCAATTTTAGTAAGAATAAAAGTACAAATATAATATTAGAAGAAGAAAAAACCTTCATGTTGTACAAGTCGGGTGGATTACACTTTTTGATATGTATAATCACGGTTCGATTTAAGTCATAATTGGATCAAAATTGAACCGTGGTCAACGGTTCCAAGTTTCAAATCATAAAAAAACAACGGTTTAATGTTAGATTGAGATTCCTTATATTTAAAAATTAAAACTGGTAATTTCAATTTGAAACTGATGATTCAGAGTTGAAATTATAAAAAAATAAAAAATAACAAACTTTACACTTAATTTTTAATTATTAAGTTAATTTTATTTTTTATCATTAAATGTAATAACTTTACCATAATCTTAAAATTTATCAATATAAATATAACTTATAAATTATAAATTGCAAAAGGAGAAAAAAAATTGTTTATCATTTAAATATTTTTTAATTCAAACATATATTCATCATTAACAAAAATACCTTGTGATAATAATGATTAATATGAATGAATTATTTTATTTTTTTTCTTAAATAAATGTAAGCCAAATGTGGACTATGATTTCTCTATATTCTAGTTAAAAGGACATATAATCAATATAATTTGAATATATATATATATATAAATTGAGTATAAATTTATTTTTCGACGTGTATCTCAATTTAAATTATGTAAATTAAATATTATTAAAGAATTTTAAATTTATATTTTGTATAGTTATAATTTTTTAATAAATTTTAAAATTATTTAGCTAAAAAAATTAAAAAAGTAAAAAAAATTAATCTAAATTTAGTTCCATACCATAACCGAACAGAAACTGTCGATTTTAAAATCGTCTAAAAGCAGTTTAATTTTAATTTTATGTTTTTCAAAATTAGAATCGGCCATTTTAAAATTAAAACCGGAGGTTCTCGAATCATTGTCATATTTACTCTAATAAAAAAAACACTAAAGAAAAAAAAAAAAAAAGAAAAACAGAACTTGTCTTGCTTGAAAAAAAAAAAAAAAAAAAAGAGAGAACGTGGAAAAAAAGGAAGCCGCTATGTAATCCACAGAAATGACCCGCGGGTGACTAACGCGTAACCCGGGAGATGCACTTGTCTTGCTTTGTGGTACGCCTCTCGGACGTCAATTCTCACTTCTCTCCGGACAATTCTCAGTTCCCGCAATCCTCGAAACCCCAACCTCCAAATCTCATTTCATCTCTGCTTCCGAAACACATCACTCTCTCCAGGAATCATAAACTCCCAGTTCTTTACGATGCCTAATTTACTAGCAACTGTTCCGAATCAGATTCGTTTCCTGCTCCGCGGTTTGAACGAAGCCAACGTCGACTCTGTTTTTCGAGAACTCTGTCAGGTATCTTCTTCATGCATAATCTGAATGCTTCCGTGCCTCTAATTTATTCAATGATTATCCATTTGTAGCCCTCTATTCACTTCATTGAAACCCTAATATGTCAACCTGTTAATCAACATGGATTCCTGGTACTCTTTTAATTTATTTTTTTATAGTTTTAGTCAAGATTATAATGGAGATGAAAAAAGACTGTGATCCAATCTGGTGATGCCATGATAATGGAGGACCAAGCGATTATCCATGAAAAAATGACTTCGTTATAATAAAATAATTTTTCATATAATATAAGTCGCTAAAAATAACATTTGAATTCCGTTCTAATGCTATTAAAATGAACAGCATAATTTTCCTTTATTAAAATTTGAATTTGAATATATTGTAATTGGTAAAAGCTTCAAAAAGCATTTATGGAGAGAAAATATTATATAAGTACAATCAAATGCATGGACATTTTCTCCCTGTTCGTTGTTGAATGGTAACTATACTATATTAAATATTTGATTTTTGAAAAAACTGAAAGGTTAGCTAGTCTGCTTCAAAGTTGGCCAATGCTTTCTGTGATATGCTTGTTGCACCCGTTTATTGTTCAAACTTATTTTTTATAATTTCAGAGGCAGGGTTTTGGAGTGTCTCTGAAATGAGAGCCACTCATGAACTTAAATCAATTGTTTGAGATATTAATTGTCTGACATATATGACATTTCTTGTGGTCAATTTCTGTTAGCAGGGTAGTATAAGCTCTGTTGGGTTCTGGTGGATTTTATGCATTTACTAAATTTCTTATTTGCAGATCATTGATTATGGAGTTGAGGGAAGCATTTTGGTGCTCCAAACCTGCTTGGAACAGCTGCATTTCCACAGGACAGACTTAAAGAACCTCCAGCTGGAACCAGTTCTAGTGTCAATTTTCAAATTTCTCATGGACAAGCCAAATTTCAGCACAGTGCTTTGTCAGTCACTAAGAAGTATAGTGATTAATGAAGAGCTGCTAGAGAATATGTCTAATGTGTTACATTTATCTCTGTCTGAAAAAATTGGCATTGGTCTTGCTCTATCTGATTCTGACAATCTTCAAACTAGAGTGGCTGGTGAGTATTGATTTGTAAGTCCATGCTAGATTGTTGGCATGGTGATTTCTTGCTTCATTAGTATTTTTGGGCTTCTAATTTATCATTTATTCATTAAACTTCTTTTTTTGTGTGTGTTTTATGATCACAGGAAAGAAATTTTGCATGGCTCAGATTGAGGAACTGTGTGCAGATCCTGTTTCTATGAATTCTGTGGAACAAATACAGAATATTGTTATGTTCCTCCAGCAGTCTGAGGGCCTTTCGAAGCATTTAGATCACCTTTTGCAGATATTATCTTTACTGCAACCTAATGATGTTTCCCCCTTTGTTTTAACTCCATTGCTTTCAGATGAAATGCGTGAAAACAATTTCTTCAGGTTTGTGATATATTGCGCCCTTTTAACTATCTTCCTTAATTTAAATATCTCAGTACGATTCCTTGTAAGATATATAATGTACTTTAGTTTTTCCTATCTTATGGGCTTGCTTACTGTTTATTAGGAATATGGATTTGTTCCATGAATGCAAGGAAAATGAGTTTGATGCACTTTTAGCTGAAATGGAGAAGGAGATGAATGCAGGTGATATTGTGAAGGAATTGGGCTATGGATGCACATTTGATGCCTCACACTGCAAAGAGATATTGTCGCTGTTTTTACCAATGACCGAGAGTGTCATTTCAAAGATATTTGGAACTATCGCCCGCCACCATTCTGGCCTGGAAGACAGCCAAAGCACATTTGCCAACTTTGGTTTAGCTCTTGGTTGTAACATTTCCCTTGATATCCCGTTGTTGAATTCCTGGGATATTGATATCCTTGTAAAAACTATTAAGCAACTTGTGAGTTCCAAATTGTTCCTTTCATTTCTTATGTTTGTTGATGCGGCACAGTTGCTGCTTCTTCTTCTTCTTCTTCTTCTTTTCTTTCTGAGAAAAAAACAACTCATTGTTGTGTGTTTTTTTTTTCCTGAATACAGGCTCCTGGCACCAACTGGATACAAGTGATGGAAAATATGGATCATGAGGGCTTCTACATTCCTAATGAAGAGGCTTTTTCTTTCTTCATGTCTTTGTATAGACATGCTTGCCAGGTACATATTGTTATTTTGCTAAACCACATGCTTGGTTATGTTTCAGGATCTGTTACTAAATTTAAAAGGTTCCTCCTTTTTATTTTTGAGTTAGTATGAGTTGTATATTTATGCAGGATCCATTTCCTCTTCATGCTGTTTGTGGGTCCCTGTGGAAGAATACTCAAGGTCAACTCTCGTTTCTCAAATATGCCGTATTGGCACCTCCTGAAGTGTTTACCTTTGCTCATTCTGGGAGGCAGCTGGTATGGTTTCCTCTCCGTGCTATTGTTCCTTTGATTTTCATGTAATATTTTAGATTTTAACTAGGTAATGACTGTGCATGCAGGTCTATAATGATGCAGTTCATGGCCATAAACTTCAACTTGGACATGGAAATCATGCATGGTTGTGTCTTGATTTGTTGGATGTGCTTTGTCAACTAGCTGAGATGGGTCATTCTAGTTCCATTCGATCAATGCTTGAATATCCCCTTAAGCAATGTCCTGAAATCTTACTTCTTGGGATGTCACATATCAATGTATCTTTCTAGTTGTATTGCTTATTCAAGGAATTTTGTTGTGTATTTTCCCTACTGTTACATTGTTTGACAATTTTTATTTTTTATTGCAGACTGTGTACAACCTTCTCCAGCATGAAGTTTCTTATACGGTTTTTCCTATGATCATCAAAAGTGCCACAGGTAGCAGTATGATTCTTTATCTTTGGCATGTAAATCCAAGTCTTGTTGTACGGGGACTTGTTGATGCTCACAACATGGAGCCAGACTGCATGACCAAGATTTTGGATATATGCCAAGAGCTAAAGGTAAACTTTAGAATGGCAATATTTTTGTTCTATGCTATCTTTTGTTCTGTTGCTTTATAAATTAAATAAGTAACAGGGTGGCGATTTGTCTTTTGTTTTTCTCCACTTACAAGTTTTATTGGTACACATGCTTTTCTTATGTTTATGTTTTGGTAGTTTCACATATTTCTCCTCCACTTTAACTCATGCTTTCTAACCATTTTGCAGATTCTGTCAGTGGTGTTAGACACAATTCCTTCTCCTTTTGGTATCAGGTTGGCAGCCCTAGCTTCGCGCCAGGAACTTGTCGACCTTGAGAAGTGGCTGACTACTAATTTAATTACATACAAGGACTTCTTCTTTGAGGTAATATTCACTTGCCCTCCCAGTTGCCACCTTTAAGCAGCGTGCCAATAATTATATGACTTACTGAATTTTAGTGTTAGTACACATCTAACATACTTTAATTAGGTTATAATAATGGTGAAAAAATGTGCTGACATGCATTGTGCAACTTTTCAGGAATGTCTCAAGTTTTTGAAGGAGGTTCAACTTGGGGGATCGCAAGATTTTTCTACCAAACCTTTCCAGCATAGTAGTTCTATGGCAAATATTTATATGGAGAATAGTTCTACCTTCAGTTCTACCTTCCTTAAGGTTCCACGTTTTTGCATTTTCCCCTTGGCCATTTGTATGTGTATCATTCTCTCTCTCTCTCTGTGTCTCGGTTTCATAGCCCCATGGTTATCTTACAGGTCCTTAAAGCTCATACAGGCATAATTATCTCTAGTCAACTTTCTGAGGAAATGGAAAGGTTGCATTTAACAATTATGGACTCCAATCCAAGGTTGCAGAATGGTGGCTCAGCAGATTCATCTACCCCTGATGGGTTTTCTGATGATGTTGAGGGTGAAGCAAACTCTTATTTCCATCAAATGTTTTCTGGTCAGTTAACAATTGATGCAATGGTTCAAATGCTTGCTCGATTCAAGGAGTCGCCAGTGAAAAGGTATGATGTCAAGGTTTTTTAATATAGTTGGAACTTACCTGTCGTTGTTCTCCTGTTTATCTATTTATTGCTCTTCTGGCATTGCGATTGTGATGCTTTTGGCAACCTGTTCAAGGCGTAGCAAACCATGATTCAGGAACAGCTGAAATTTTTTTGGCTTTTCGCAAATCATAGTTTTCCAAAAGCAGTGAAAAAAACTTCCCAAGAAATAAAAAAATGGAAAAATATTTTTTGAAAGCAGCACCAAACTCAATTCCAGGTAGAGAGATTTAGTCTGCACTACAAACTGTGGCATAGTTTTCCTGGTGTATATCATGGTCATAAACGTGATGTGATTGACAAAATAACCCTTGGTTTTATACCACATCAGTCCTATGGTTCGCACACCTGCACCTCCTATAATCATGTGGACAAATGATTCAGGTTCTTTATTATGTTGATCCGTTCTTTCCAGTGAAAAGTGGAAAGCTGTCTTTATGGTTTATGCACATCCACTTCACAGTATTTACCTTTACGGTCGATTTCCTTATTATCTGTTATTCTCTATTTTACAAAATTAGCAAATGAAGATTTTTTTTCTATGCTGGCAATACTGATGATTGGCTGCAATAATTGGCAGGGAGCAATTAATTTTTGGATGCATGATTGGCAATCTTTTTGAAGAATACAGATTCTTTCCCAAGTATCCTGAAAGGCAACTTAAAATTGCTGCTGTACTTTTTGGTGAGTTTTAATAATAGAAGAGAAAGTCACCCCTTTGCTCATTTTTCTGATATTGTTACCGAATGTTCAGAAGCTTCTGAAGTGTTTTCCCTGTAGAACCTGTATAAGTTTGTTTACTAATTGTACAAGTTTTGAACTTTGAGATCTCTTACTCTATTTGAGGTTGAATTTCACATGTAGTTCATGGTCATGAAGGAGAATTTTGCTTTGTAATTCAGGTTTTCTTCTTGGATATCGATAGCTGTAGCACTAATATTTATGTTTATGCTGAGATAACTTTGAATTGTTTTGCTGTTTATTTAATTCTATTGAGAAATAGTGATTTTCTAAAATAATATGTACTATTTTTTCTGTGACTTCGCCGTTAAATGGTCACTGACTTCATTGTAGTAAGTGACTCATTGCTTGTGTCTTTTTCATGAACCAAGGCTGTGACCATTTGTGATATATTCTCTGTCTTCAGTGTTATCCTAATGCCAGCTAATTATGGTAAAATTTTTTTGCAAACATGCCTTGTTGGTTATCTAGGTTTAGGAGATACTTAAAGTACCGGATTTATTACTGGCTTAAAGTTATGTGCCTACTTTTTTTTCTTGCCTAAATTGCATGCTGTGTGAATATAATATATTACATTCCAGGCATGTTTGGTTCTCCAAGCAACTTAGAGATTTGTGTGATTGTGAAAATATTATGGCAACTTTTCAGCAGATTTATGAAGTTCTCATCGGCTATCATATGCAGGTTCTGTTATCAAGCACCAGCTCGTAACTCATTTAACTCTTGGGATTGCTTTGCGTGGTGTTTTAGATGCACTTCGAAAACCTCCAGATTCCAAAGTTAGTTGCATGGATTTGTGATAATGTTCCTCCAATTGGTTTTGTTGTACAATGTTGCTGATGATTTTTCTGTCTGCAGATGTTTGTGTTTGGGACCAAGGCTTTGGAACAGTTTGTGGATCGCCTGATTGAGTGGCCCCAATATTGCAATCATATCTTACAGATATCTCATCTCCGCGGTACGCATACAGAGCTTGTTTCTTTCATTGAGCGGGCTCTTGCCAGGATTTCATCAGGTCACTTGGAACCCGATGGAAGTAATAATGCTACTGCTTCTCATCATCATAGCTTTTCTCAGCCTAGCTCAGCGAATGGAGAGGTAGAGTCTTTTTACGTTTTACATGCACTGTTTCATCTGTGTGGTGCATTTGAACTTATGGAATGTTAGGTCATGGGGAAGATTATTAATTACATCTGTCATGAAAATAAGCTAATATAACATCTAATATTCTAAAGAACTTTGGCAACAAATACAGTTACTATCATACTGCTCTTTCTTTTTTGAGATGGTGTGGTCCTCTTCACTGTACTTTCAAGTGCCCGAGCACACATCAACATACATTACAAGAGTCTTTTTACCAATCAACATCCTATTTTCCATATTCGAGCATCGGTTAGAGCAGTATAACCCTTGAGTTATTTCCTCGACTTCAGCTGAGATTTCATAAATAATGCACTTTCAGCATACCGCTTGCAGCTCTTATCCAAAGATTTTGTTTCGGATTTTCACCTGTATATATCTACCATTGTTCCAAAATAATATAGTCAGAGTTGAGAACATAATTTGCAAGTGCAACTAACTTTTGAGTAAAAAATGGTATCTTGTATAGTTGTATATTGTCTGGTACCTTAAGGGAATGAACTCTCTCATTTAGACCTGCAATTGTCACGTCTCTGGCTTACCAACTTAGTGCACCAGTGCTATTGTCACGTCTCTGGCTTACCAACTTAGTGCACCAGTGCTGCAATATGCTATTGCCACATTATCACTCGCATTACATTTGTGTTACCACTATTTATTTTATGATACCCCTTTACTATTTTTCAATGAGAAGGCCTGTAAAAACTTGTGGAGCACTATTTTGTAAGTTTTGCTTAAGGCACAGATGAGCTGAAAACATGCTCATTGATTGTAAATTATCTCACTACATCTTGACTTGCTTCTACAGTCATAAGGATGGAGCAAAAGCTAAAACAGTTGGCTAAACTGATTAATTGTCTCAAAGTTTTTGATTCTTTTGTTCTCTAATGTTGCAGTTGAACAGTGTTAACATCACACAACCCGTGCCGCAGCTTTCCTCTGCACTCCATGTTCAACAGAGACATGAATTTGCTCTTGATGACCGCCATAAACTCTCTGTGGCTTCATCTAATGAAACAAAATCTCTTTTGCCCCCAGGAGGGCAATCTTTGGTTTCTCCTTTCAATGATAATTCTGGGCTTCAGAAGGTATGCCTTCAACATCACCCCTTCTCTCTTATTGTGAAATTGCATGAGATGCAATCAATGTTTGCAATTTCTTTATCATTGCGCTTCATCTTATTGTCGAAGTATCATCACAGAGTGCGGCCAGTGCTCCAGCTATGCTGTCTTCTTCTCATGGTTTCCGTGGTGCTGCTCGAGGAGTTAGCTCTACTAGTAAATTCTATTGCTAATTAATGGATTTTTGCTTTTGCTTTTGTTTTTGTGGTTCATATTTAGCTGTTAGCCTCATCTGAATTCTTTTTCTAAAGTATATGTGTTACTTACAGAACCTTGTATATTTTGTATAGGGTTTGGTTCAGCTTTGAACATTGAAACACTTGTAGCTGCTGCTGAGAGAAGGGAAACACCAATAGAGGTACGGATCCCTTATACTCCCCTTGCATAAATGGATATTAAACTTTATGTAGCAGGTTGATCAATTTGAGATAAACACACATACCAGATTTATTACATTTTTAGAATAATGTAGTGGTTAGGAAACATAGATGTATAGAAGCCTGAAAAAATTTATGATGTTTAAGGGAAATCAACTTCATGTCCTTGGCCTGAAAACCATCAACTAGACCTTTTAACTAACATTTTAAATTGATGCTTCAGTTGCATAGGAATTAAAAGGTAGTGGTTTTTTATACTTCAATTTTGAATTATGTTATTCCTTCTACATGTACATGTATTATTATTCTCTTGGAGAGTTCATATTCATCAGCAGTTGGCTGCAGTTTAAAGATTTTAACCCTGTAATGCAACTTGGTAACGTATTGATGTCATAGTTTTTTTATGCATTTCGGGGTGTACTTGCCCTAGTTGGCTAAGTCTAATAAAATTTATATCTTTGAGACAATAAAAACCAGGAGAGTTATTGTGTACTCCATGTATAAATATTTCAAGTTCACTAAAGATTCAGCCGTCTTGCCAACATGGATCCCTAATTGGGTTTTTTCATCTCTTTTTTTTAGTTCTGCACTATAATTCTCATAATTCTGCCTTTTGTTGTCAGGCTCCAGCATCTGAAACTCAGGACAAAATATCATTTATTATTAACAATATTTCAGCGGCCAACATTGAAGCAAAAGCAAAAGAATTCACTGAAATATTAAAAGAGCAGTATTATCCCTGGTTTGCCCAGTATATGGTTATGAAAAGGTCAGAAGCTTTGTAGATTTTACTCCCCCATTCTCTTGCATATGAATGTTTTTGCCACTCTGCTGTCCGATGCGTTCTATTCTTGCTCAGGATTGTGATATATCATCCCTGGTTAATGTCTTCTCAGGGCAAGCATTGAGCCCAATTTTCATGACTTATACTTGAAGTTTCTTGACAAAGTTAATTCAAAGGCATTGAATAAGGAGATTATCCAAGCCTCTTACGAGAACTGCAAGGTTTGCATCGTCACTTGCTTCCTTATCTATGCTCTGGACATGATGAACCAATAGCCTTTTTCAGGACATAAAGAGGAACTGAGAGTTATTGTCCTCTTGTTATTTCAGGTTCTCCTAGGTTCAGAGCTTATCAAGTCAAGTTCAGAAGAGCGGTCATTGCTAAAAAATTTGGGAAGCTGGCTTGGGAAATTAACAATTGGCAGGAATCAAGTTCTAAAGGCTCGGTTGATAGATCCCAAATCCTTGATCATCGAGGTAATTCTATACGAACATTAAGCCTTAAAATTATATGTTTTACACTTAAAAGTCTTTCAAGAATTTTATTTTACTGTTCTGAGTGTCTCATTTGAGGACTGTCTTTTTGCTGGGCAGGCATATGAGAAAGGACTGATGATTGCTGTAATTCCGTTTACTTCAAAGGTAACAATAAATTAATGTTAGTGTGATGTTTGCTGTGAACTTCGGTGTTCTGTTTATGTGATATGTATATTCTATTACTTTCAGATTCTGGAACCTTGCCAAAGCAGTGCAGCTTATCATCCCCCAAATCCATGGACTATGGGTATTCTTGGATTGCTGGCAGAAATCTATTCAATGCCGAACTTGAAAATGAACCTTAAGTTTGACATAGAGGTATGGAGATATGTTGCTTGGGCGCCAGTTGTCTAACTGTATACACAAGTTTCTTTCGGTTAATGAGTCTGGCATAATTCTTTATCATATTCTTTTGGCATTTTAGGTTCTATTCAAGAACCTTGGTGTGGATATGAAGGACATATCACCCACTTCTTTTCTGAGAGATAGAAAAAGAGAAATTGAAGGGAACCCTGATTTCTCTAATAAAGATGCTGGAGCATCACAGCCGCAGATTGTTGCTGAAGTTAAATCAGGGATAATGTCGCCTCTAAATCATGACTTGCCTCTTGAGGTTGTTAACCCGCCTAATTCTGCTGCTCATACATTATTATCTCAGGTTTGTTCCATTCAGTCTTTTGCTGTTCATTGAGTAGCAATGACATGTATCTTGAATCTTAAACCCTTTTTTTTTTGGTACTTCTAGTATGCTGCTCCTGTCCATGTTTCTCCTGTGACAATGACCGATGATGAAAAACTGGCGGCATTAGGCTTGTCTGATCAGCTTCCTCCAGGGCCAGGTCTCTTTCAAGCTACTCCTTCCCAGCCACCTTTTTCTGTCAGTCAGGTATAGCTGTTCTTTTTCGATTGGTTCTGATGCTATAAGAATTTATTGAGATTTATTGTTTATTGACTGCTAGTTCTTGTACTTTTTGCAGCTCCCCACAGCATTACCCAATATTGGAACTCATGTTGTTATTAACCCGAAGCTCAATTCTTGGGGTTTGCACTTGCATTTTCAAAGGTTGAAATTGTTGTTGTAATAATATTTCATTCTCAATGGGTTGATTGATCTATATTGCTTGGATAATGTTAGTCTTGTTCATACTGTACAGAGTGGTTCCTATTGTAATGGATAGAGCCATCAAAGAGATAGTGTCTGGCATTGTTCAGCGTAGTGTTTCCATAGCTACCCAAACGACGAAGGAACTTGTTTTGAAGGTTTGCTAATTGAACTGATATGAGTATTGCCCCTTCTGTGTATCTGCAGCCCTCTATTTTGGTCTTTTGCTTCTCCTTTAATGTCGTAGACATGTTTTGTTGTCTCTGCTTATTGCCTTATCTGTTTTGTTTTTGTAGCACTGTCAATCTGGAACTTCATTTTATAAAAGCATTTGCCAGTCTTGTTCTCGTGTGGACATCTTCTGATATTTTGCCTCATATTATGCTTAATTATAGGATTATGCCATGGAATCCGATGAGACACGAATATATAATGCAGCACACTTGATGGTTGCAAGTTTGGCTGGAAGCTTGGCTCATGTAACGTGCAAGGTTTTGTTTCTGTAGCAAGACTTTCATTGTTTCTACACTCTGTTTTTTTTTCATTGTGAAGCAAACTCTAATATATATTTCATAGTGTTGTTAGCTGATACATTTACATCTTTGGTTTTCTAGGAGCCATTACGTACTTCAATATCTACTCAACTAAGGAGCTCACTTCAGGGTTTGAGTATTGCTAGTGAACTTCTGGAACATGCTGTGCAATTAGCTACAAATGATAACCTTGATCTTGGGTGTGCAATAATTGAACAGGCTGCTACAGATAAGGTTTTACTTAAAGCTTCAAAGCATAAATATAATACTCCATTCCCCCTTCTGATGGTGTTTCTAGTCTCGAGTGCTGTGCAAAGTAACAAGTTACTTGGGTCATGATTTTATACAGCAATGAATAAGCTTGTTTATTTGAGCTGAATTAATAAGCTACTTATCTGAATATAAAAGCTAAATTTATCTGAATGTTTTTTTTTTTTTTTTTTTTTTTTTTTTTTTTTGAGTTTATTCAATAAGCTATGTAACTTATAGAATAAAAAGCCCGACTTGCTCTTTTCATTTATAAAATGACACAATATATCATTTCTTAATTATTTAGCAATCAGCTTTTGATAGAACTTCTTAATCATTTAGCTTAAGTTGTTGGTTCATATTTAGGAGTTAGAATTTAGCCCAAACAAATGGCCCCTATCTCTATTTGGTACTTTGAGTGATGAGTCAATAGTGATGGTCTGTAAAATTTAAAATGTATATTATATTATTAACAGTGATCAGTAAACCATCTAAACTGAACCAAAGACTCTGAGGAACTAGCAGTTCTTGGGAAAAGAGGAAAACATGCATCTGGATTAGGAAGAACAAACAAAATATGGCCAGAACATGTGCTCTATATGTAGGGGTGGTTCAGCCAAAGCGCTGTTCTGTTTTAAGATGGATTTTTAATTGTTAACCAGTAGGTTAAATTTTTTCTCATTATTATTTCTGGTTGCATTGTTTTATATAGGCAATACAAACCATTGATGGGGAAATAGCTCAACAACTTTCTTTGAGAAGGAAGCATAGGGATAGTGTTGGTCCTACATTTTTTGATGCAAACATATACACTCAAGGTTCTGTTGGTGTTGTACCTGAGGCTCTCCGCCCAAAACCTGGTCACCTGTCTGTTTCGCAACAGCGAGTTTATGAGGTGTACACTTGTTGATCTTTATCTTAATGAATTGTTTTGGTGATAGCAAGCTTAATATCTGGTGTCTGCTCCCTCTGCCCTTATTTCAGGACTTTGTTAGGCTTCCATGGCAAAACCAATCTAGTCAGAGCTCACATAGTATTTCTACAGCTTCTTCAGCTTCTTCTGCTAGTACTGCTTTGCCTACTACATATAGTTCAACGACTGGACAACTTAATGCAAGTTACTCATCCGCTCCAGGCAACATTGGATGTGAAGCAGTTTCTCGTACATTGGACGTGGCTTCTGATACTACTGAATCTAATTCGGCTACGCTTCTTAGGTATTCTATTTTTATTGTTCGGTGATTTCCCCAGTTTTCATGATTTGAATTGCTAGATCCTTAATTTGTGTTATGTACCAGTACATCCTCTATTCATGTTGGGGCAAGTGATAGTGTTATCCTGCAAAATTCCGAAAACAATGCTGTCAGTGCTTCGTTTTCTTCAACTGTTCCAGCCCCTGAACTTCATTCAGTAGACTCCTCTGATCCTGTCAAGGTTGGGAGAGTCGCGTCTTATTGTATGATATCCTGCTGAAGGCTTTTGGCAATTGTTAACATGTTTTTCTAATCTGATGAAAGGAACTGGGAATTTCTCAACAATCAATATCTTCAGCAGCTTCTGATCGGGTTGGGAGTAGCATTTCTGATCCTTCATTGAACACGAGGGATGCACTGGATAAATATCAGATTGTTGCGCAGAAGGTTACTTTTTGATCATTTGTGCCTATGCTTATATTTTTTCTTCCCTTTGCCTTCTTTTGTTGGAATAGAGTATCTGTATTATTCTGTTCTTTGTTTGTGTAACTTCCATTTATTTTTCAATTTGTCCTCGAAGTTTGGACCAGCTTAGCAGATTATATTCATTGCAATGAGATAAACTGTGGGAGCTCACTAATTATTTTGTTTGCTTTATTTGGTTGTTGTATTCTGTGATCTGACTTGTTATCTTCAATTGTTCTCAGTTGGAGGCTTTGGTCAGTGGTGATGCTAGAGAATCAGAAATCCAGGTATTTTTCTGTTCCCTTATTCTTTGTGTGTATTCAATGATTTGCAGATGCATCATTGTTAAACAGAACTCAACTAACCTTTGAATCCTAACCAGTTGGAATTTGCTAAACAGAACTTTTCCTCCATCGTATGATTGACACTTTAAGTAATTTCGTCTTTGGTGTATGGCTGTATTGGATCCTTATCCAGCAGTGATACCTGCCCACAAGCATGTTGCGTGCTATTTTACTTTTTCTTCTTCTTTTTTAAAGGGTAGCAACCTGGACGTGTCCCCCAGGAATCACAGAAACCTGTAAATGGCTAACATTCTCATGTCTGCTTGTGTCAGACACTCAAACCTTGTGGAAACACTTGGGAACATCTCAAAAGCTTAAAAAGAAAAAAGATTTTGAAACATGCATAGATGACAAAAAAATGAAAAATTGGAAGTGTGAGGAATGAAACATCATAAAGCCCTCATTCTCTTTTTTCCATTCTATTCAATTGATGAAACACATGCTTTCTTAATTTTGGAAAACTTGAGCTTGTATTAAATTGATCAATCATAATATAATGTGTAAACTAACCTCGTATCAAATTCATCTATCAAAATATAACATCATCTTGTTTTGGACATTTTGATACTGGATTGTTGAAATATGTGCTCAGGGAGTGATTGCTGAGGTTCCTGAAATCATTCTCCGATGTGTTAGTCGAGATGAGGCTGCCTTGGCTGTGGCACAAAAGGTGTGGTTCTGTTTTCTTGTGGTTTATTGCCTCTCTCTTTTGCTGCTTTTGGTTTTCTGTCAAATGTTTTCCATTTTAGCCATTGAAAGTAATAACTCTGATTGCCAATTCTTTTATATTAGCTTCATGTAATAAGTTATTTCCCAATTTTCATACAGGTTTTCAAGGGTTTATATGAAAATGCTTCAAACAATTTTCACGTCAATACTTGTCTTGCAATTCTTGCTGCTATTCGTGATGTTTGCAAGCTTGTGGTTAAAGAACTCACTAGTTGGGTATGTTTTACTACTACTCCTGAAATGCTGACGTTATTATGATAGTTTGCGACGCTATGGGCTGGGTCTCTGCTAGCCTGCTTAGTTGGCTATTTGGTGGTTCATTTCTTATTAAGATTGTTTGTCCTCAAAATATATCAAATATCCTAATATTCACTTACATTTTTTTTTTATTTCTAACTATTTCCTGCAGGTGATTTACTCTGATGAGGAGCGGAAGTTCAATAAAGACATTACTGTTGGCCTTATATGCAGCGAATTGCTCAATCTTGCTGAGTACAATGTTCATATGGCAAAACTTATTGATGGGGGAAGGAATAGTACGTCTTTGGCAACTTTTATCATTTAGAATTGATATGACTTTGTAATTGATTAATTACGTGAATTGTGCAGAAGGTGCAACTGAGTTTGCTATATCCCTTATCCAAGCTTTAGTAGTTGAAGAATCCAAAGTTATATCTGAACTTCACAACCTTGTTGATGCATTGGCTAAGGTTTTGTGTCCATTCTTCCTTCTTTTGCTGTCCTGTTGGATTGCACACATGCTATTTTGTTTGTGAAGTTTCTTAGTCATTCTGACTTGCAGTTTGCCGCAAAACCTGGTTCTCCTGAGTCATTACAGCAGCTGATTGAGATCGTCAGAAATCCCGTTGCAGCTAATTCTGCTGCATTAACTGGTTTTACATCTGTAAAAGAGGACAAGGCTAGGCAGTCTAGAGATAAAAAGGTCAGTGTTGATTACATAAATGATGTTTTTTTCACCTTATCCTTTGAAACTAAACTTCCTGTTGAAGCAGGCTGCGAGTCAATCTATAGTTAACAGAGAGGACTACAGTAATCTTGACTCTGTCGAACCAGATCCTGTTGGTTTCCGCGAACAGGTATAGCTTATGCTGTGCATATGTATTAAGGCATTAAGCTTTAAATGATTGACAGACTATTTATTTTGGTACAAAAATATGGTGAACATCCATATGTAGTTTTATGTTCCTTGATGAGTGCTTCAATTGCCTCTGAAAGTTGTATTGTTGTTCAATGAATATCATCCAAATATTTCGTTCCTTTATGTAGACCGAGGCTGATTGAATTTCCTAGATGTGTTAAAAATATGTTACTTATATAATATGAAGTTGAATGAGTTCATATGGGGCATCTCACTTCCAAAAAGAGAATGACTAGAATTTTTTACCCTTTGTTTGTTCTTCTCTCTCTCTGTGCTTGTACTGTCTCTTCTTTTTATTATGTTGTTCTTTTTTTGAAGGGGAATTAGGGAAAATTTTAAATGTGGATGTCTATTCCAGATGCTTAAATTATTCATTTGACGATTTTCTTGGTGCCCCCATTTCTTTAGGTATCCATGCTATTTGCGGAATGGTATCGCATATGTGAACTTCCAGGTGCAACTGACGCAGCTTGTACTCATTACATCTTACAATTGCATCAAAATGGATTGCTGAAGGGGGATGATATGACAGATCGCTTTTTCCGAATCCTCACGGTGATTATCTCTGACATTTTTCCTTTATTGGCATAATGTTGAAGGTTGCAAATGTGACCCCTTAATATCTTTTCAGGAACTCTCTGTTGCACATTGCTTATCCTCGGAGGTGATTAGTTCCAGTGCTCTGCAATCGCCTCAACAAGGGCAGAGCTTGTCTTTCCTTGCCATTGATATTTATGCAAAACTTGTCTTTTCAATCCTCAAGGTAGATATTTGTGCTTATGAGTTTTCCTTTCATGGTTTTATTGAACCTCTTACATGTATATTTTCTAATTATATATCTAACTTGAACTGTCAGGTGGAGCAGGGGTCTGGTAGATTTTTTCTTTTGTCAAAGGTGAATCTTTAAACAAAGACTCTGTCTACTTCTTTTCTTTTGCAACGTGTTCTATATGATATTTATGGATTTGGACAGATTTTGGCTGTGACTGTGAGGTTTATACAAAAGGATTCAGAGGAGAAGAAAACATCTTTCAATCCAAGACCATACTTCCGACTGTTTGTGAATTGGTTGTTGGACCTTGTCTCCTCAGACCCTGTTATTGATGGTGCAATCTTTCAGGTAGGATCTCCTGTATTACTTTGAAATTTTACCATCTTTCCTCAACTAACATTACGTGCTTGTTTTGCAGATCTTGACAGCCTTTGCTGGTGCATTCCATAATTTGCAGCCCCTTAAAGTTCCTGCATTCAGGTTAGCCCAGTGCATATATTTAAGGTTTGGCTGATTGTGATGGGCGATATATTCAATAAAATGGTTCTTATATGATGGTACCACAATTAAATGGATCTAGGTGGTGCATTATTCTGTGGGTTTGGAGTTGTCTTTCATTAGTGCTCTAGAAGCTCTCTTCGCCCGACAGAAAACTCATTGTGCATCCAACCAATGGGTTAATAGTGTTTCAAAAACTAATTATTTGAAGGATTCTCTCTTGTTCACTTTTTCCCCTACCCAGTGTTTTGCAAGACTTACTCTTCCCGGAGCCCCAAAATATTGGCAGACTGTTTATGATATAACTGTGGCTCAAAAGATGTGACTCTTTGTTGCTTTGCTTTAGGCATATTAACAATTCAAAAGATGTGGCCATTTATTTGATTTCTCTCTTCCTGAGCTTGGACATTCCATATCGGGAATTTTTTTATCAGGTTTTGTGGTTTTTGCTTTCCACTTGCCTACCTAACTCGGTTAAACTTGTTCCTCAGCTTTGCATGGCTTGAGTTGGTGAGTCACAGGAGCTTCATGCCAAAATTGCTAATGGGAAATGCTCAAAAGGGTTGGCCCTATATCCAACGCCTTCTGGTAGACTTGTTCCAATTCTTGGAGCCATTTTTGAGGAGTGCTGAACTAGGAATGCCTGTATGCCACTTTCACCTTACTGATTTTTCAAATATGCCGTTTCACTTTTCTGGTTCTTCAAAGTTTCATTAAAATTGATGTTTTGATTGCTCTGATTTATCTTGTTGTATTTATGCAGGTTCACTTCCTGTATAAAGGTACACTAAGGGTGCTTCTGGTGCTACTTCATGATTTTCCAGAATTCCTATGTGATTATCATTTCACCTTCTGTGATGTGATTCCTCCAAGCTGCATACAAATGCGTAATATTATCCTTAGTGCATTCCCGCGCAATATGAGGCTACCAGATCCTTCAACTCCCAACCTGAAGGTCTCCATTCATCATAACTATTTTGATTTTACTTTTCTCATTACATATCCTACAATAAATTGCTTGGTTCTGACACTGATGTTGGAAGACTTGGCTCCATATTTCACTTTTGCAGATTGATTTGCTTCCGGAAATAAGGGAGGCTCCTCACATTCTATCTGAGGTTGATGCTGCTCTCAAGCTAAAGCAGATGAAAGCCGATGTGGATGAGTATCTCAAGGTTTATTTCCTTTTCTCGTAACTCTTTGCACAAGCTTAGTGGCTTCTTTGTGGTTCTTAAATTGCTGAAAGTCTGCTGCGTGGTGTTTCATTTTTCATTTATTGGGCTGTTATTGGCTAATTTGTAAATTTTTGGACTACTTTTCCTGTTATAATTATTTTTTCTGGTCTGTAATTCTTGATTCTGTTTCTCCGGTTGATGTCAGTACTTTTTGTATTGAAGTTGCAGCAAGTATTCATCTGGTGTCTTTCACTATATGTTATCCCTCTTTTATCAACATCTTCTCAATTTGTTAAATTGCAACTCTCTGCAGACAAGACAGCAGGGTTCTTCATTCCTGACAGAATTGAAACAGAGACTACTCCTTTCACCAAATGAAGCTGCCTCTGCTGGAACACGTTATAATGTACCACTGATCAACTCCCTTGTGCTTTATGCTGGGATGCAGGTATATTCTATTCCTTTGATCCATGTTTTATAGTTACTTCTCATCATACGCAGGGTCACATGTTGCCGAATTGAAAGGAGGACAGAATTGAAACAGAGATTATGCATAATTAACTATGTTTAGATATTATGCCAAATTTCCATCAGAGTTCTTAATGCAGCTTCATATTTTGATCTGTGGATTAGTGGAATATTCTAAAGGCTTTACTTGGCACAAAAGAAGTCCATAAACTTTAAAGAGTCCATTTAGACAAAATGCTTGGCATGTTTGTCATATACAAAAAATAATTCTTTGATACATGTTCAATTTTATGGAATTGCTAATTTTTTAGCCAAGTGTAGCAGAATTGGTAGAGTTTGCAGGAGTATTTTGAATTGGTAGAATTTGCTGATAAAAGTGAATTTTATATTCATTTATTTGGAATAAGATGTAATGTTTTACTTTGAAAGTTTTTTTCTCCAAGATCAATGCTATAATATGAACTTCCCTCTAATTCACATTTTATATTTTTGTTTGATTTTGAAATTCCTTTCAACCTCAGGCCATCCAGCAGCTACAGGCAAGAACACCTCATGCACAGTCAACGGGAAACACTGCTCCTCTAGCTGTGTTATTGGTAGATGCTGCCTTGGATATTTATCAGACTCTCATATTGGAATTGGACACTGAAGGGCGATATCTCTTCCTGAATGCTGTTGCTAATCAACTGCGCTATCCAAACAACCACACACATTACTTCTCTTTTGTCCTACTTTACTTGTTTGCTGAATCAAACCAGGTAGAACACATATTTCGAAATAGAAATTACTTCTGTCTCTGTTGTTCCATTTTTTTCTGTTTGAGCAGTATGCAACAGCATATTTGAAATCTAAATAATCTCCATGGATCTTACACAAAATAATAATAATAATAATAATAATAAATGATCTCCATGGATAAACGTATTAATTAACAATTTCGTATTCTTGTCCATTTATGGTGTCTTCCATGTTAGATGGATTGTCGTTTGACTTGGGCCTTTCAGAAAGTATAGTGTTAGTTTGCATATAGGATGTCAAGTGAAGACTGACTTGATGTGTATGCTCTGGTTACATATAGGAAAAAAATGCATTATTTAATTTTTATTTATTTATTTATTTTTGTGCCAATGTTTTACTAGTTCTGTGGGCAGGAAATTATACAGGAGCAGATCACAAGAGTGTTGTTGGAACGCTTAATAGTTAACCGTCCACATCCCTGGGGCCTTTTGATCACTTTCATTGAACTCATCAAGGTAATCATAGCTGGGAAATATTGCATTGCAGGGTCTGTAATAGTTGCCTTTTCTAATGAAGTGATTTGTGTTTCCCTGCAGAATCCTAGATACAACTTCTGGAACCGGTCCTTCATCAGGTGTGCGCCAGAGATTGAAAAACTCTTCGAGTCGGTGGCAAGATCGTGTGGTGGCTTAAAGCCTATGGACGAGAGTATGGTATCTGGCTGGGTATCTGAGGGCACACATTGAGGCTTTCTCTAATGCCTGTTTGGACTTGCCCCTTCTGTATTCTCACAGACATTATTTTGTAGTTTACTGTTAAAACCAATTTGATGGCGGTATAAATTTGTTCTAGATAAGACCGGCTTTTTAATTTTGTTATCTTTCTCAGCTGTATTTTATCTGAATTTTGAAACTGCAAGATAAAACTTGCAATAGTAACTGTACAACCGATTAGAAATTATGATTACATCTCTTGGTCGATAATTTTTCATATTACGTTTTTTAGTGGCTTTTTGGCATTCACTATGTATTAACGACCTCTTTCTTGCTTTTGGTAATATATAGTGAATGAAAGTGAATTTTATATTATTTAAATATGTCGGGTGTTTTTGTTTTTCTCTGAGAAGGGTAAAGTACTACTTAATAGCTTTTATTATTATTGTTGTTTTTGTTTGGTAGAACTTTGCCTCTATTTTAATAAGCTTTGATTTATTTATATAGCATTTCTAGTATTTTCCACTGTTGGATGGGAGCAACTCCGAAACTGGTTTTTTACAAAAACTCTACAAGTTAGCTCGGGACTGACCTGAATTTCCTCAATCTTAATAGTGGAAACCTAATTTCCACCAAGCCAGATGACAAATTTGGGTTGATAAATTTTTCAGGCTTTATATCAAATGCAGGATTCACCTGCAGCTACCTCTTAGCATAATAAAAAAAACTATAAATGTTTAATCACATCCACGTAATTCAAAAATGATATCCATTAGTACAATTTCCAAGCTGACTCAAAATCCAAAATTCAACTTTCCCAAGCTGATTCCCTACCGTCAGCATACTTTTAAGCCTCTCTGCGAACAAAGTAGAGCTTACCCACAACATGAAGGATTGCGACAAAAGCTATGAATCCGATGCTCATGATCAGTACAACATTAGGGGAGATCTTGAGTCCTGGTGCGTCATCAGTGTAAAATTGAAGCATAGTCCCTGCTGCTCCTCCTGAGACCCCACCACTGGTTGTCCTCCTCCTACGCATGCTTGCAGCAGCTGCTGCACTGCCTCTTGGGGGAGCTGTTCCTCCTAAGGCCATTTCTGTAACCAATCACCAATTATCAAAATTCTTCATATTCATGTTTTTGCATGACAGCATCCAAAATCAACCATAAGAAGTATAGATTCGTCACAACAGTGAATACTTTCGCATATTGCACGGGTACAACATGCAATAACCAAATTTGTGCATAACTAGAGATGTGAAAGTACTAATTCAAATATGCTACTCGCGGAGGAGAGGGCGTTGAACAGCGTGTCCAACAACAAGCAAGAATCCCAGAAAACAAAAACACGCATTCATCATTGATGAACTTTTCTTTTAGTTTTTGATAGGAGAATGGTGCTTTGACTGTTGAATCGAAGCACCCATTTTCGGTTTTATGGCAGTATTATGCGCATTAGCCAAAAAGATTATGTGATTCTCTTACACACGATATGCGAGCAAGAAGCAAATTTCAACAATCAACTTCACAGCAGGATCAAAACGAACAACAAAAAAAAGAAAAGACAACAATAGATCTCCGCACCAATTTTTCAGATACTTCTCCACAACCATAGAATCGATGATAGGTTCAATGAACTACTAGTCTCAAAGTTAGGTCGGTATAATCCGTAGTACACAGATCAAATTGCGACAAGCTTCAAAAACATAACAAAAGTAGATCCGATCACAGGACATCTGTACAAATTTCATTCCCAAAACAAGCTTCGACAGAAACAGAGAAACAAAAAAGAAACAGAGAAACAAAACAATCACAATCGAATCTCACCAACGAAAATTAAAGTCAAAATACTTGCTTGATTCAGCCCTAATTAAACCGATTACGGAATCACAGAAACTAAAGACCAAATCTATTTGAGATTGAGACCGCGTAGAATTCGATAACCCTCCAAGCAAAAAAAGAAAAAAAAAATATCTCATAGGATCTCAAAGCTAGATCTATCTAAATCTCGAGAATCGTATACATCACATATTGAATTGGATCTAAAATGAGAAAAAACGAGGTAAAAGAATTGAGAACACCTACCAGAATCAGGTCAGAAAAAAGAGAGATCGGCCGTAGTTCGAAGATCAGTGATCGAATTTGAGGGCAAAGTTTAACTTTGAGAATGACGATCTTTTCTGTTTATATGGCGAGGGTATCTGTACGGGTATCCTTCGTTTGATCAACGGGGCACCCCACTTTTCCACGCAAAACTAACCAATCATGATCGGCCACGTCAGATTGTAGACAAAGTAGAAATCAAACCTGCCTGCGATATGCATTAATTGTGAAGGTTGAAAAAATAATAATAATAAATTAGCGAGTTTTTATGAGTGTTCTGAAAATTAGATTAACCATTAAATCAGTAAAAATAGAAATTTACAGAATTCGACTGAATTCAATGAATTAAATTTTTATATATATTAATTAAATAGAATTTAAAATAGATGTTTAAAAAAATTTAACTCAAATAAAAAATTTCAAATTTAGGTTTAAAAAAGAAATAAAAATTAGTGAAAAATTAAAAATATAAAATATAAATAAATTTAAAACTAAAAAATTAATTACCATAAATATAATATTATTTTTCATTTAATTAATATATTAGGATGTGAGTTTATAAATAAAAAGACTCAAAAATTAAAAAATTAATGGGTCTAATTGTTAGGAGCCCAAATTAAAATAATTCCATAATTTCTAAAAATATCCTAAAATTGAATTGAACCAATTTTTCATCGATCTGATTCAACAGTTTTTATCGATTTGGTATGATTTTCTGAACATCTAGTTTTTCAATGCAATTCAAACCGAACTACAGTTCGATTTCCAGTTGAATCAGTCGATCCGGTTTGATTTGCAGAACTATTGTTTTTATTATAGTTTGAAAAGTGAAAATATTATCTAATTAAATTAAATTATCATAATTTTCTATGATGTAAGATATAATTATTGTACGCTAAGATATAGTCTAGTGATAACTGAGTATATGACCGACAATAGATTCGAAGTTGGAATCTTTCTTTTTAAATACTAACAAAAAAAAAAAAAGATATAATTATTTTTTTCATCTAAGGTTATACGGCAATGGCAGGTCATTGCCCTTCATTGTTGGCAATTATAAAGTATTGCAAACATATAATTAAAATTATACAAAGATAAAAATATAAAATAATTAAAAAAGAGTTATCAACTTAAAGATTATGCCAATAAAAAATTATTAAATAAAATAATATATTTAATAAAAAAATTTAGATTTGAATAAACTAAAGATAAAAGGTTAAAACAACAATACCACCACCTTCATATGTCGTTTGTGAATGTTATATTTATTTAATGTAGAATTGTTAATGCTTTAGGAATAGAAAATAGATATATGGTATTCACCAAGCTCGTACAAGCATAGATATTCAATTGCGCAACAAATAACAGTTGTTTTGTATCACCATAAATTTGCAAATTCAACCGTAATTTTTTTGTTATAACATGAATAATTTGATATACGTGGAGATTTACACTTTTGCTATAACTACTGTTCAGAAACTTGACAGAGAATGTATTTGAGAAAAATGAATTACAGTGTATGGAAAAAATGTAACCGCTGTCTATATATGCTAGGGTTTATCTGTTATAACATACATATGCTGTATTATATAATTTTCCATGTAACTAAATTGTCAACTCAGATTTGAATTGATTCAATTTCTTGTGCAGGCCAACTTCTTTATTTTATGCTTTGCTTTATCTGAATTTGGGCTTCACTTGTATTGGTCCAGTCCATTATTCAATTGTGTACCTAGTAGAAACCATCAAGTTAACTGTCTATCCGCTCCTTCATTCTTTGCCTCTCAATCTCGTTCAACTACCAAGTCAGATAGATGGCTACAATGAATTAGAATGCCTGACCTACTTGAAGGTTAGAAAAAAAGAAGAGAAAGTCCTAGCTTTTGAAATACATTATTTAGCCTGACATGCACATCGCCCACATAAATCAGAAGGGTATGCTTCATATGATAGCCCCACTCGCAGGCCCCTATTGAAAAGCTCTGCATAATCCTCCTCCACTGCAACAAAAAAATATAAATCAATCACCAGAGAATGTCTATGGAGACTTCTGAACCATTTTGCAGCTGCCATTTAATCATTAAAATATTCACCAATTGAACCCCAGATTCTCATTGTCAACCGATGTGTTTAGCCCTTTAATCCCTTGAAAAATCTACCACCTTTATTTCCCACTCCAGTTCCAGAAAGATTTGACGAAAGGAGAGATCTTGAGTCTGGTCGCCATTTCAACTCTTTCAGAACAGAGAACAGAGATGCCAGGGCAGGACTCACTTCACTGTCCTTTATCTTGTTGCTTGATATTACTCTTAACCCCTGAAGCTCATTCCAGTTAAGAATAACTGCTTCCAAGCCTCCTATTGTCAGCGATGAGCATCCTTCCAGAGATAGAAGCTTCACCCTCCTAGAAATAAAAAGATGAAGGAAAACTCCATCAGAACATTGAATCACGGTATTTTTAAGGGAATAGCTCATGTTTATAGTCAATATTTTCATATAACAAGCATGAAGCATCACTGAGGCTGAGGCTGAGTGGGGTCTTCCTTCAATGATTAGTATCAATACACGTGCACACAGTTGTACAAAATTTAGGTAAAACACCAGAAGTGATCAAACTGTTCAATCAGTTATTGTAATTGTAAATATCAGCATATCCATGGGGGCTAAATATGAGGCTGTAAATGCAAGTATAAAATAAAAAAAGTAAAGGTTATAATGACTGATGGTAGATGTGTTCCCATGCATATAGCCTCTATACATGCATTTACATTCATCCTATAATTGGTGATAAACTAACCCTACTTTCCTTTTCTAGTCTACTAATTGCTGGTAGAATTCCACTACAACAGCAACTCAAGGGCATACAATTTAATTTTCCTTTGAAAGAATTCTTTATTATACATAGCAGCCATAAAATTAGACCAGGTGCAGTATTTGTGCAGGGGATTATAGTTGAGACTGATTTCTCCAATTCCATCGGTCCTCATCCGTGGCTTGATTTGATTGTTATAATATGTATAATAATTGCTTCAATGTGATAATTAAGATTTTAAGACTTGAAGATGAGTGAATTTGACTAATGAGAATCAAGTTAGGGCTAAGGGAACGTTCCTCTGCCTACATTTCTACTGCAAAGCACCCTAACTTTTCATTCAAAAATAGAAATGGTAAAAATGGAACTATCATCCTCTAAAACCAAATCATACAAAAGATGTTCAGTTGTGGAAAAAAGAACAAGCTGAACCCAAATATTGTACCCACAATACACACTGAAATTATTGAAATTGTGACCAATGAGCCATCCTCGTTTCTATCTTATAAATCACTTCATCCATGTCATTCCCTTAGTAAAATCATGTAAAGTTAGAAATCAACTAAAGAATTGAGCAAGTAATCACAAGAAGAAACCCTGTACCTTAAAACACTCGCAGTGCCGAAAACTTCATCCTCCAATCCCCAACAGTTCTGGAAAACAATCTCCCTAACAGCCTCACAAACTAAAAACAGAGCCTTAACACCAGGCTTATCCCGCATTTGACACTGTTGCAAATGCAGCTCTTCAAGAGTTGGACAAGTCCCCAAATGCTCATCAGGACCTGGACTTGAATCTATACCCTTGCAGGACTGCAGCCTCAGAGTCTTCAGGTTACCACAAAATGACAGTGCAGCCAACCATCCGCCATCCATTCTATGATCACAGAGAGTTAACTCCTCAAGCATTTGACAGCACTGTCCTATTGCTTTAATCCCATCATAGCTCCCTTCACATCCACACAACTCAAGCTTTACTAACCGCCTACACCCTTGCGCTAATATAGTCAACCCAATATCAGACACCACTGAGCTATAAAGCCCCTCAATACAACCAATCAATTTTACCACCTGTAGATTCCTACACCCTGAAATACCCTTCAACGAGAAATCCTCACAGCAATGTAGCTCCAGTTCTTGCAATGTCTCGCACTTACTTGAAATGCTTAACAATCCATTCTCGCTTGCTCCAATTGCAGCAAGTCTCCTCAAATTAGTGTACCGTTGGGCAATCATTTCAAGCCCACAATCAATCAAATCCGATGGTAACAGGTCATTCTCTTGGATAAACCCTCTATCAGAGAATTCAGTACTGACGTGAATAGACAAATTCTTGTGAGTCAACATAATACCAGAGTTTCGAGGAGTTCTAATACATGCGTCAACGATTCCTATCTCGGTTAGATTGGGGAACCGGTGAAATATCCGACCCGAATTAAGAAATGACCAGTCGGTAAGCTCGAGAGATTGTACCAAGCGGCCGTGAAGGTACAACCAGCGTTTGCAGACAAGAGAATTAGAGACATACTGAGAGATTGGGAGCCTAGAGAAAATCTGGAGGAGAATTTCGTCGGAGAGAAGTGAGGCATGCCCAGGTCCTGGAGGGTCCAGGGTTAAGGGTTTGAACCCTGTCATTAACGAAAAGTCCGCCTCAGAAGGGGTTGATGGTGATTGACTGGCAGACAGAGATCTAAGGTGCGTCTTCATTACTACATGCTTCAGCGATTGCTCTTTGTACCATTCGTCTGGTAAGCTTATGGCTCTGCTCCGCCTTGAAGTTGAAGGTGACCTTGGAGTTGGACTATGGTTATGGTTAGGGTTAGGGTTTCGGCTCCTATCCGGTGATTGTGACATCTTATCTCGATTAGGGATTAGGGTTAGAATTGGAATTAAGGTTCCTCCTTTTTTTAAAATGTTTACTGTTTTTAATTTAGAATTGCAACACCATCAGCTCGCTGCGTCCAGTTTTTTACTGCTCTCTGGTTCTTTTGTATTTATTTCTCCAACAGATTTGTAACGAAACAGACTTTTTGTTTGGATTTGTTAGATTTGTGGGGTTTGAATTTTATTATCCATTCATTTACAAATGATTTCATTTGCTCCGGTAATGATTGAGTGTATTAGCGACTACGATTAAACCTCTGTTACTTTCACTGCGTGCCCGAATGGTGGAGAGCAAGTGTTTATTTTCATAAGCTCTAGTGACGTGGTGCAATTTCACTGGGTTATTTGAGTTGTAATTATTTTGCGTGCGGCACTTGATTGGGACTCTCGAAATGATGAGAGAAATCATCTTTTCACGTTGGGGTGCATTTAAAATCTTGTCTCATGTGAGGTTGTGACAATGGTAGCATTTATTTAAAATTTAAAAAGACTCAAACAACTAAACTTTTATGAGTGGATAAATAATTTTTCAACCTTTATTTTTTGTTTGGATTATAAGGTTGAAAAAAAAAAAAAAAAAAAGTCGCCTCCATGTTTTTTACTACTAAACAAGTACATAAAAATCACACCAAAGTTCATCATTTTCACTTTTTAACATCCTAATCAAGGAAACAAAAAAGTTACTTTCCTTCTTCAATGTAACTATTTTTTAAATCATTTTTCATTTTCCTTTGACATGTCTAGAAAATAATGATTCGATTATAATTTTTTTTTTTTTTTTTTTTTAGCTTCTATGCGTTAGCGCTCGCTTGCTTTCATGATTAGTTGATTTTGATAGTTTTACGTTCTTGATTACTCTAATTGACATGAATTGATAGCTTATTATTCATTGATTAATGTTTTGTGGAAAATGTTTTTTTTTTTTTTTAAATGTTACATCAGACAATTGGACAGAGAAGGTATAATTCAGTCGGTGTCGGTGATTTATTGAGCTGCAGTGGGTGGCTGGAGCGAGTTAAAGTCGGTGGGAGTAGAGGACAGAAAATTAATAAATTAAGAAATTATACATTAAAAGTATTGTATTTCAGCATTTGCATAATTAAGGTTTCTCTTATTATCACTTCCAAAACTTTAATATTTATTTTATTTTCTAGAAAAATATTTTGTTATAAAAAAAAGCTTTCACAACGCAATAAATCTTAACATGAATATTAAAATTTCTAATTAATATTAATTTGGCATCTGTCGTTTTTAAACTTTAAAACTAAAATTACTTTTAACACTTTAAATTAATTTTTTTTTAAAGTGATTTGATGTGGTAACGCCCTTATATAATGGTAATCACCTATCACTGACTCCTCTAACAATATCAAAGTCGTGGACTCTCTTCAACTGTCAGGAGGCCCACAAATATATTGGACTTGAAGCCGTTAAAGCCCATTAACGAAGAATAAAATTAGACAAGCAGTAATAATTCTGTTTTTGTTGTTCCTATGGGCTTATTGTATTTGTAATTATAGTTGTAAGAATATTTTAAATTACAATATTATAATAATATACATTGAAAAAAAAAAAGACTTGAAGTTAAAAAGAAAATGGAAAATGGCAATTAATAAGACGACCTAATTCCTAACTATGATGATAGGATAAGATAGCGACGACTCACACACGAATGGTGCAAAAAAAAAATTTTAATTTGGTTCTCAAAGCAACTTAATTTGGAGGTATGCATATTTTGTCAATGAAGGGTCAATCATTAGTTTATTCACTCTTTATTGTGAGAGAGCGTTATTTGGTCTAGCTAGCGGAAAACACCGACATCGCAACTTGCAACTCCAATGGGACCTGGGACCGTTCCAATTTTGAAGGTTCCGATCACCATCAAAATTTCACTACCGCCTCATTTACTTTATTTTAATTGGAATTTTTTAGCCTCTTTTTGCTTAAGAAGAATAAATTTGTCTTTAGAAAATAATTTCTGTTGTTTAATTTTAATATTAAACGTATTTATAAATGTAGAAATTTAATATTTTAAAAGTTTAGGATTAAGTACTAGAAAATAATATATGAAAATAATAAAATAAGATAATTGATAGCAATCAATAATGGTGGTTGGTGACCGATAGTGCGAGATAACAGTGATCGAAAATGATGATAGTGGTAGCTAATAATGCTTAATGAATTAATAAATGCATGTTTATAATGATAGAATGAGTTTATCGATGTAAAAGAAATCAATTTGAAAAATTGAGATTCATTTTTTTCATAAATGACTTACATTTTCATTTTGATAAAAAAATATCAATTGATTTATTTTATTGCAATCTTTTCAGTCTATTTATTTTCTCACAACAAATGGAGCCATAGTGAAAAATTATGTTGGATAACAATAATATTAAAATGCAGGAGCATGAAATAATTATATTAACACAGATAGAATACCATGGCGAGGTTAAAAAAAGCATGGAAGGATAATATTAAGACTTTAGAATTCAGTTTCTTCAATTTTGGTACTTGACTATATACAAAGTAAAAAGAGCATCTTGCGAGGGCCCGCATAACAGGGGGATGGCATTGGTAATTAGCGACATTGAGATGAATTTACAGGAACCGTGTCTATAGAAGGATTATCCGCTGCAATTGCTATCGCAAGGAATGGGAATTAGCCCAAATCTCGCAGTCAGGATAATCAAATCTAAACTGCACAAAGTAATTTCTGGAGTGAGCAGACAATGGGCCCCGCGACGTCCTTCAATTTGAAAGGCCTGCCGAATAACATCTTGAACCTCAGCCCGACACTACAGACTATACCGATTTCAGCTCCCATTCATATATATACATAGAGAGACGTATGTAATAAGGAAAAATAGGGATGATAATTTAATAAAATCATAATCTTTTTTTTTTCTTTTAATTAAATTCATTAATATTTTATGTAAGTGTGCTAATTAACAAAATTTTTTAAAATCTAATTACAATTAAAAATTTAACTCGCACTCAAATTTCATATTTAAAAATACATAGACATATGCTCAAATGATTCCCTCTTTTATCTTTGTAGCTACCATAACTATAAAAGGAGTTGAATAAAGGATAATTATATAAAGAGTTGAATAGAGATTATCCTCTTTCAATCTGATTTATATATTTAAAATGCTTTTCAAAAATATTGACTCCGCTGTGATCATTAGCTTAATTACATGCCACACTCTTTTAACACAAATAAATATATTTAATACTGTTAAAAAAATATAATTTAATGTTATGTGTATATAATCTGGCAATAAATTAAAATTTGAACTGAAAAAAAAAATGTTAAAAAATGCATATAAGAGGAAAAAAAAAAAAAAAACGGGGCACGAATATGTTAGAGCATGTACTGTTGCGAAATACATCCTATTCAATACTTATAAATTAATATGTGTCGTACTTGCAATCTACGATGAGCTTATCATTGGGAAGTTGTGATTACGGATTTACAGGGAAAGCTTTGGGTTGACGGAGGCAGCAGCACTTAACGTAGGCCCACCTCTCCTCCTCAATTAATACCTCAGTTTTACCACATATGGACCAGAATATCTGCCTCCACTCTCAACATACAAAAATGTTCGTATCTTTCTTTCACAGGCCACCCAACACTTCCTTCCTTCCTTCCTTCCTATACCATAATGCACGATTCCATTCCCACAACCTGAAAAGCTCTCCGCCACATCGACCAAACATCATTCTATTTTGTAGAAGGAGAATATTATACTATTCTCTTTCTCTCCCTTATTTTCATTCCATTGTAACTGTCACTGCAACAAATTAATTAAATACAAAAAAAATGAGCCAGTGCGTTCCCCGTTGGGATCTTGACGACAGTAATACCGCTCCTGCCAAGCTTTCTCTTCGTTCTCACTCCAATTCCACTGCACCAGATGTTCCTATGTAATTATTTTTCTTTCACTTCTTTCAAATTCTACAGGAACATGATACATCTTTATTTATCTATACGTGATTCGTGAATTCTATCTCTAGTTGACGATTGGCTGTCGTTTTTACAGGTTAGACTACGAAGTAGCGGAGCTGACATGGGAGAACGGCCAGCTGGCTATGCACGGACTAGGTCCACCGCGAGTGCCAGCCAAACCGCTAGCTTCCGCTTCTCCTTCCAAATACACCTGGGACAAGCCACGCGCCAGTGGTACTCTCGAATCCATAGTCAATCAAGCTACACGCTTACCCCAACGCAAGCTTGGTCAGGATGCACGTCGATCAGACGAGCTTGTCCCATGGTTCGAAAAACACCATGCAGCCCCCATCGCCGCCTCTTCGGCTACCATGACTATGGACGCCTTAGTCCCTTGCTCTAATCGGACGACTGATGACCGCAAAAAGCGAGTGATGGAGTCCGTGCCGGCACCAGGCCACTGCGGGGTAGGGAGTTCTACTCGTGTGGGGTCGTGCAGTGGGCCAACTGCCACGCAAGATGAAGATGCTCTCTTCACCGCGAAACGCGCGAGGGTGGCGCGTGTTCAAGTTGCACCCGAGTGGAGCAGCAGAGACCAAAGCGTAAGCTGTAGCGCAACTTTTGGGAGAGATAGCCAACACGTGACACTGGACACGTGCGAGCCAGACCATGGTATGGGTTTCACATCCACTTCTTTTGGGTCACAAGAAAATACCAGCTGCGGCAAGCCCGGCATGAAGACGGCCACCGTCGACGAGAATGACTCAGTTTGCCACAGTGGACCACAAGTAAATTATTGCTTAAATTTTTTTGAAGAAATTTTTCATATCAAGGAAAATTAAAAGATACTTATCTTTTTTTTACAAACTGTGTTTCGTCAAATATAATATGCTGTCTAACTGGGCGCTAAAATTGATGTATATTTATTTTATTTGTTCAAAAGACGGAGGAAGCAGACGAGGAAGACAAAAAGAAAGGAAACGTGAAATCCTCTGTTTCAACAAAAAGAAGTAGGGCTGCTGCTATTCATAACCAGTCTGAACGTGTATGCTCCCTTTCTTTTGGATTTTTATTTTCATTCCGTTTAAATGTTTCTTCCGATTTAATCAACAAAGAAAAATGTCGAATTAAACTTTAACAACAATAAATAGAACAGGAAAGCTTCATAAATGATTCATTCACCATCACAATTAAATATAGCCAGAAAAGGCACCGAGGAGGCAGCTTCAGTATAATTAATTATATGGAGAATATTCTCTAAAGCATTAGGGTGCTAAAAATGAAATTAATTTTTTTTTTTTTTAAGAGTTTGTAATTGCTCTACTGCATACGTTTTTCCATAAATTTTTTAGAAAATATTTTTTGTTGGTACTGTTTGAATATAAAAAAAATGAAAACTTTATAATTCTACGGGTATATTCCTATTTACAGGGTTGAATATTATAAAAGGGTAAATTATTATGGTGTATAAATTAAAAATGAGTTCGTTTTCGTGAAATGATTTTCTTCTCATCACGTCATTGCAAGACTGTTTCTGTTTGAGTTCACTATTTATAGCTTCTCTCCCATTTTATTGCCAGAAAAGGAGAGATAAAATAAACCAAAGGATGAAGACACTGCAGAAGCTGGTCCCCAATTCCAGTAAGGTACGGAGTTTAATAGGCAGCTTTTCTTCATCATATCTGTTTGTTTATATTTCCATAAGGCCTGCAAATTTTATCTCTGCATTAAAAGCGCTTAACTAGTAAATACTAACGTTGCACTTATCAGCTGGCAATTTTTCCTTCACACTTAATTACATTTTGGCTCCAGATTTATTAATAGGCCTCTTGATTATATCATTTTAGTTTACAGCTATCTAAGGATCCTGGAATTTAGGAGGAAAATGAATACTATTGATTTAACTGTATTCGTAGTTATCATCATAAACAAATATATATACCTTCTAATTTTTGCAAGCTCTGGTATTTCATTTTCGCACTATTTATTTTTTGGGTATTTATCAAATTGAGCCAACTTTTTTTAAAGTTAATTTGTAAATACCCCTTGTTAGTGGTATTAAAACTATTCTCTCGTCCCCAAAATACTATGAAAACGACTCAATTGAGTTGCATTGTTTTGCAATCGAAAAGAAAAGAGATAAAAGGAGAAAGGAGAAAGAACCAATGGATATTTATTGTCATGCAAACCCACTTGACTGTCATATTATATTCATATTTTATTCTGACTTGTGGGCTAGCCGACTGTCATATTTATTCTGACCTGTGGCTAAAGAGTATCTCTATTTTTCATGTCCCTTATCCTTAGTATGTATTGGTACAACTACTTTTTATTTTTTATTTTTTATTTTTTTATGTATTATTCACATTACAGGGTCAGATACCTTGACATGGATTAAATGATTAATGTGAGATGTTGAAAAAAAAAAAAAAGAAGAAGAAAAGACACGTCCCGTTTAGTTGTAACTTGTTACTCACATATAGGATTACTCTCTGATGATAAACACCAAAAATGGACAGCAGACAAAAGAAGGCGAAAAAATGTGGTGTAAACTCTTTGGCATTCAAATGGCCGTGTATCTTCGGACTGGTTCAGTGATTATAGTCCACATACCCAATATTGCAATGGGGACAACCTGACAGAAGGTTGTTTGGTGTGAAGACAATATCCTGCTACCACATAAACTCAGCTCCAATATGTAGGCCCTATTAATGTCCTTCCCTCTTGTTCATATATACAAGTCGCTGCCAGTCAATCAATAACAACTTCCCAACGGAGAGCTAAGTTAATCAATTATTAGTTTATTGGTTAATGATAATATGACGTCATTTTCTTGGTTTAATTTGTTCTAGACGGACAAAGCTTCAATGCTGGATGAAGTGATAGAATATTTAAAGCAATTGCAAGCTCAAGTACAAATGATGAGTAGAATGAACATGCAGCAGATGATGTTGCCCATGGCAATGCAACAACAACTCCAAATGTCTATGTTGGCTCCGATGAACATGGGTATGGGTATCGGAATGGGTATGGGCGTTGTCGATATGAGCTCAATTAGCCGTCCAAATATTGCTGCTGGCATCTCTCCAGTTCTTCACCCTTCCGCTTTTATGACCGCTATGGCAGCTTCATGGGATGGCTCTGCGGAACGCTTACAAGCTGCTGCGTCTTCAACTGTTATGCCCGATCCTTTATCTGCATTTCTTGCTTGCCAGTCACAGGTACACATAAAAATTTTGTTAATCAATACAACATTTTTCATTTATAACTAAGGAGTAATTAAACTCTAATATGGGAGTTCCAACTTGACACAGGAGCTCATTGGGTGTAACCAACTATAGCTAAAAAGTAGAGAAGTAATAATGCATAATCGTTATGAGTTGGACTAGTTGACTAATTTGTATGCACGGACTTTTTGCAGCCAATGACAATGGATGCTTACAGTAGGATGGCTGCCATGTACCAGCAACTACAGCAGCAACCTCCACCTGCTTCTAGCTCCAAGAGCTAAACTGGAGGGATCGGGGAAATTGCGATCCAGCCATTTCAGATAAAGCTTGTCGCTAACTGGTCATGGATTTGAGTGCAAGCGTCTCTAGCGGTGTGTTACGAGGCATGTGTTCTGTTTCATGTACTTGAACCCTTACATATTAGTCAGCGATGGACTTGTGTATGATATTTTATTTTTCCAAATTTTCATTCATTATTTTCTGGCCTCTATATATATATATGCAACTAGTGCTTTTGGATATTTTCCACCTTAGATTATACATATATCTTTTCTGTTCTAATCCTTTTTTTTTTTTTTTCTACACTTTCTTAACCCTCAATCAATTATGAGTCGGTGATTAACAATACATAAGCACTCTCTTTTTCTGGACTCGACTCCAGTAAGATTACATTTTACCTAACAGTCAAAGCAAACCTGCCGTATAAAAAAAAAAAAAAAAACCTGTTGAAAGAGAAAAATCTCCAACAATTGAAGCAGGTTATAACTAATATAAATAAATATTTACGATGAAGAAACGATTAAGCATTCGATAATTGCGTGAAGCTAGTCATGCAAATTGCAAGGTATAGTAACAAGAAAACATGAAGCATGCAATGTTTACAAAAAGATTAACATATAAATGATTGGATGTTCATTTGTCAACTTGGATTTCGCATTCGCCACACGTTTATCCAGTAACCTAAATTATTATGCTCTCCTCCGAATGACTTTGACCTTTCCAACCCATTTCTATACACATCTTTCAACGTACGGACATAGTGATTACAATTATGAGCAACAGTGATAATATTTATTTAAAGTCAGTCTATGACTTTATTTATAGATGAAGAAATATTTAAAAATTGTTTTTGTTTTTATTTCAGCAAATGGTAAAAAATAATATTATTTTTTTGAAAAAAAAAATTATTTTTACTAATTTAATCTATGAACCAATCCATAAACTGAATATAAATAATTCATTTTGGATCAGGAGATAAAAGAGAGTAAGGCTACTTTACATTTCCATTTTTCAGTTCTTTAATCATCGATTCTCTTGTGGATTTTTGTCTTTTCGTTCTTAGCCATCAAAATGTCATCGCTATTATTATGGATATGGCATATTGGTTTCTGACATTTTTCTCTATTTTTATTATATTTAAATGCCCAATTTTTAATCATAAAAAAATAAATATTTAAATAAATAATTTAGAAATCTTTTTTTGTCGAAATACTAAAAGAATAAATAATCTACTGAACCACTAGTGAATAATAAAAAAAAAAAAAGCATGTCTTATTGGGTTACATATGTTCCGTGAAATGTGTCCAACTTACTTGCTCTCTTGGGCTTTTCTTTTTTTTAATAATAATAATAATAATAATAAACTCACAATTTTTAACAGAATATTTTAAAAATGTAATTAATCATGCATGAAAAAAAAGAATGGAATAGTACTATTCTCTGATAGTGGTGCTTTGATATGAGATAAAATAACTGTGATTTTGTAGTAAAATTAAGTGAAAATTTTTTATTTTAAAAAGGATAATTTAGATATTTTTTATTAATATTTTTAAAAAATTAGTGTATTTCATTTTTTTTATTTTATAAAAATATAAAAATATTAATATTAAAGTGTAACAAATGAAGAATAGCTTCTACAACCGAACCGAATGATTTGTTGAACAAAGCATCTATGTTTTAAGGGAAAAAACGTTTTTTTTTTTTTTCTTAATAAAATTAAGATGGGTCCAATATGCTTCAAAGACTCGCCGTAACATCCTCGAAAATGGTGTGTTTGGATATTCGAATGAGACGGCAACCCACTTGGTATTTTCTTGTGCTCAATACTACTAAATAAAATAAAATAAATAAATAGAGGAAAAGAGGATAAATGATTATGGAAGAAACGCTTGGGCTACAGGAAAACCACATGCTTTGATTTATGTTGAGAATCTAATAATCTTTTGCTTCAGCAGATTTTGTCTTCTCTCCCCTTAAAATCAAACGTCTATGTCTTTCCTTTCATCAAAGCTGTTTTATTTGAAAAGTAGTTTAATTAGCGCTTTCAATGCTGCTGTATATCTTAGGACCATCCAACCAAACAGGTGATTCTTTCAAAGATGATAAATTATCGCAGTTTTAATTTACACCGACACCATTTACGTAATGCCATTGTTCAAGGAATCGACTAATCTCAGATAAGAGCAGTGTAGATTTTAACAGGCTCACTGGGCCTATTGCTTTAGGGCTTAGAAGAGATTCATTTCTATGGCCCGTACTTGTAGTACGACAGGCCCACAACTGGCTCAGCCGTGTTGCTACTTGAGGGGATCAAGGGCTGGACCAACATAAATGTTGTATGGTGTGTTCTTCATAATTGGGCTGGACCCTGAACAATATATATAATTATTTTACTTTATTATAATTTTTTTTTGACAAAAATTATTATTATTCGAGTAGAACTTGTTATGTGGCCAAGCTTTTTAAGGATCAGAAGGCAACAATTTTAGTTACAAGTTTTGGGAATTTATGTCGTGTCAAGTTGTTAAAATATTTACCTAAATTAGGTTTCATTTAAATTTTAAATAATGTTTCTTTTTATGGTTGACATTCTAATTTCCTATTAAAAATGAAGATTAAACAAAGTATAACCTAGTGATAAAGCATAAGTACAATCAATTTTAAATTCCTTCCTTAAACACTAAAAAAAAAAAAAAAATCGTAATGAAAATCCGTGGACGAACATTTATTGGGTTACCAAACACAAGCTGGCCCGTTTTAGATTTTGAATCTTTGATATCCAACATTACATGGGTCCATTCATTTTTCTGCTAGGCCAGACTTGTACTTCACCGGATATATATATATATATATTTTTTCTGGTGGACAATTTGCTTTGAAGTCCATTATTCGTTAATTTTGTGTTTGCAGTCACTTCCACTATAAAGCATTAGCTGCAAAAAAAGAGGCCAAGAAGCGAAGTGAAATGACTTTACACTTGTCCTTTTTTAAACGAATTATTGAATTAAAACATGTAAGTAACATTATGTTATTCCTCTAAAAACTTGAGACGTAAATACTATTGGGAGTGTACCAAACAAGGAAAGGAAGACAGAGGAAGGGTATAGTCCTATCTCTGTGGTTGGATGGACAAATGAAAGATATGGCAGGTGGCTCAAGTTGCAAAACGAGATTCAGAGATACAAATAGATAGATATTGGTCAAGCAATTGCACGTGTGACTAGTGATAGACCCACTTTGGACTTCTCATGCACAAATCTCAATGCCGTCTAGTTATGTGGGTCCAAAAGTCTTACCTCTAGTCCAGACTCCAGCTACGAACTGAGACACTTCTCCTCTGTTTCAATGCCTATTGGCATTTTCTTACCCCCTCAAACTCAAAAGCCCACTGTCGGCGAGCTCATACAGTACTCGTACCTCACACGAACCGTAAACTCTAGACTCTATAATAATAATAATAATAATAATAATAATAATAATAATACTTGGGCATGGAGAAAGCTTAGCTGTTTTGTCTGTACTTTGGCTTTACATAGAGGAAACAATCAAATCTTCTATAATATTCATATTATCTTTGCTTCCAACAACCTTCCAAATGTCTTTAGTTCCTTTCTTTATTTACTTTCACAGCTTAGGTTTCCTCTTCCCACTCTCTCTATATAACTCTTCCTAAAACCTCACCATTCTCAGCAAGTAATGCCCACTTCTTTATCTCCACAAAAAATACCATTCTCAGACTCAAATGGCTTCATCTTCCCTTGCAATTTCTCCAAGAACGCTTCGATCAGATCTATACGCCTATTCTTACCAGAATGACTCCAATACCCCACTAGTCATATCTGTTCTTTCTTCCCTGATTGAGAGAACCATGGCTAGAAATGAAAGAATTGCAAAAAACTGCAGTTGGGCATTATCGAAAGATGTTAGAAATGGAGTATTTGATTGCCATGAGACTCCAGACATGACAATTCAATCTTATCTTGAAAGAATTTTCCGATACACTAAAGCTGGACCCTCTGTTTATGTTGTTGCTTATGTTTACATTGATCGGTTTTGCCAGGCCAATCCTGGATTTAGAATCAATGCGAGAAATGTACATAGGCTTCTTATCACAACGATCATGATCGCTTCCAAATATGTAGAGGACATGTAAGTTTTTCTGTTAACTTTTTCTTTTCTTTGTTTAAAAAAGAAAATTCAATAATTTTATCAGATTGAGTTGAAACTAATCTCTGGTTATTGATTTCTTGAACAGGAATTATAGGAATTCTTATTTCGCAAGAGTTGGGGGATTAACTACGAAGGAGCTGAATAAACTGGAGGTTGAATTTTTGTTCTTGATGTGTTTCAAATTGCATGTGAATGTGAGTGTTTTTGAGAGCTATTGTTGCCATTTAGAAAGAGAAGTGAGTATTGGAGGAGGGTATCATATAGAGAAAACTTTGAGGTGTGCAGAGGAAATCAAATCAAGGCAGAACGAACACAAAAGATATATTAATCAAATTTCAAGAATCATGTTGTAGTTTATAATCTCTCTTTTCTTTTCTTTTCTTTTCTTTTTTTCAATTTTGCCTGTCGTTTTAGGAGAATGGGTAATTCTTATGTACAGTACAGATTGAAATGTATAAATACGTGTGATAGTTTCTTGGGATTTTAGGCTTTGCTCAAACCCATTTGGGTTTTTTACTTCTCACAGAAGGAAATGTTTCACCTGTTAAGAACGTAACTGTGGCTTTTACACTAATTTAATATTACATTTTATTTTATTATGGTTCGACAAATAGAGCACAGACGAAATATTGAGTTTGGGAACTTACAAACATAAACATGCAAATGTTATTTCATAGCAGAATGAAAAAACATAAAATAAAAATCTGTGACTTATGAAAGGGAGGGAAAACTTTCCATTGTGTCGGTAAACGATAAAGAAGAATCCTTATTAGTCCTGAAAGTGGAAGGAAATTTGATTTGTGAGAGAGAACCGACTAATTCTAATGCATACGATCATTAATTGCTGTAGGTTATGTTACTTAATATATTAAGGATCCCATTAAACTTATGGAAACGGGAAGGAAAAAGAAACTTTTTTGACATTATTAAATTCCAGAAAAATCATGATCTCATCAAGAAAGTAAAATTATTTTATTTTATTTAATTTTTTTATAAAATGCAACACATAGCTTATGTTTGTAAACTCATTACTTTGCCTAAATTCTTAATTAATTGAAAATTTTTTAAAGATCCGTTTTATCTTATAATGATTCTTATACAGCTTCACTGTCATGCAATATGGTAATAATGATAATCAACTTGGACAACATGTTTTTCCTATTTATAATTACGTAATTAAAGATTAATTAATTAATTAATTAAACGTGAACGAAGAAGTTTTTGATGGACTAAACAATTATTATTATTATTATTATTATTATTTTAAAATAGAAAAGAGGAGGACGGAGGGCATTACAATATAGCTTAAAGCCTTAAACAACTGTGAAGGGTCCCACATGTAAAGCATGCATGCAAAAATGCTAAATTAGTAAAAGATTTGACCTGCTTTAGAGCATTATAATACTATTACTTTTGTTTGATTTGACAAATTAACAATAATATGATAACAGACAGCTCTTGAAAGGAAAGAGGAAAGAAACAGACAGTTGTATTGTATTTGCATTTTCGGACTTAGGTTAGATAATTTTATTTTTTTAAGAAAAAAAATTGTAATTACACATGAGGACACTCACCTAATGCTAAGCTTAATTAAAGAAGTGGGTCTATTACCAACCGACGAACTTGATTCTAAAGATTTGGTTCATTGGATATAGTATTTGTTGTTAGATATTTATCCAAATATATTCCATCAATTGTACATTTCTAACCTCAATGATCACTTTTTTTTTTTTTTGTATTAGGACAAAGGCCTCAATCAAATGGGAAGTGAGAAGCAAGGCTAAGCACCATCTAATCACATTTATTTTGGCTAAATCCAACCACTTAAAGATGCTTTGAGGAAAAAGAACAGCTTTTTACAACTTTAATTGATGATTTGATGTGCAAATTACCCAAAAGAAAACTAAATGATTGAGATGGATAGAATGGAAGCCGTATAAATTTTTTCCTTTTTCATGGAATCAAATTATAATAATATATATAATTAGTAAGGTGAAAGGACATATATGTACAGAGGGATAAAAAATTTTAAAAATTAAAAAAGAAAAAGAGGATGAGCAAATATAGTTCAAGAATTTAGTTAGGTAAGAAGGAAAGCAGGAAGAAACTTTGTTTATATTTGTTTACGACCACTTTCTGGTTTCAACCTCTTTAACTATTTACTTTATTCGTAAATACAACTAATCTTGTCCCCCAGCAACCTTACCTATTAATTACATATATTTAATGTCATTATTTACCATTTGATCCTCACTTCTCTCTGTTCTATATTACTAATTTAGTTCATTGTGGAAATTATGCATTTGCCATTAAAATTTTATTGTTTTGAGTATTGGAGGGTTGAGAACAAACAAGGTAGCTGGACTTTGCAGTACAAATTGTCATTCCGGTCCAGTTTTGTTTTGCTGTCCATTAGCATCTTGGATTTTTTTTAAAAGACAAATATCTCCATCCATCTATATGGACAGATTTCATTCTAATACTTCTTTTTTTTTAGTATTGAAGGAGGAAGTTGGAAGGTACATTCCCAAGTTGACGTATTTTACTACACGAAGCATGGACTAATCAGTCAAATATCTATTTATGACCAATGACTCTATCTTAATTGACTTGAGAAAAATTTCTTACTTTTCTTCAAAAAAAAAAAAAGAAGAAGGGTTTTAAATAACTTGTTGTACAGCTTTTATGGACGAGTTTAATGACACGTGTATATCTTTTGTTTAACCAAAAATCAGCTAACTAGTCCATTTATACTTTTGCCCGACTAAAATGAATGGAGTTCTTATTCCCATGATTCCTTCCTTGTGAATATTCCGAATTTGATAAAAAATCACCCAACAGAAACTTTTCCGCCGACAATGGACAATTATTTGTCGTCCACGTATGGAAAAGAGAAGATTGTGCTTCAATCAATATATGAGCCCATTGATGGGCCTATATATCGGATTAGTGTGTCTCTCTACTTCTTTTTGAAGCACGAGGCCTGGGTTTCTCGTAAACCTGGGCTTAAGAGGTCTTAGCGGCCCCATAAAAACGGAAGGGACGTGTTTTTCCGCAAAGGCCCACTTAGGGTAGGCCTGGCGGTAATCCACAATCAAAATGAGAGAAATAAAAAAAGAGTACTTACTGTGTGAAATGAGTTTATCCATGGAAAAACTCATTGTCTTGGAGGAATTTGGGAATTCTACTATTCAAAGGCCTCAGTTTTCAACATCTATACACTAAACATGTCATGTTATTCCAAACCCAAACAATGACAATCTAATTGCATCATTATGACAAGAGCAAGAAAATCAATGAATTCTTTAAATGGAATAGTTATTCCAAATCCTAAACGTGTTAGGTTATTGTTAAAAATTAAGTAGCATTTATAAAATTAACGTGCAACCTTTGACGAATGCTCATATTATTCCACATTTATTCATTGTTTGGGTCTTTTAAGGAAACAATGAAGCCCAATTGTTCCTTACGTTTGCAAAACAAATCCTGCTTTAAGGGGATTCTTTTTATTTTTGATATTTCTTCTGATAGAAAGTTTTCCTAAAAGAGCTCCGCTGGACTTCGATTACTGTTCATTTTCATTTTCATTTTCTTCTGCTATAGGAATTTGTCCATAAGGGGAATTTCCTTTTCATTTGACAACTCTTCTGATGACAAAAATTTTCAGATCTTCTCATGCTAATGGTTACATGACATCCATTAGCATCCACCATGCCAACTTCTAATTCAATCCTGACATAATCAACCAATAGAGATTTCAATCAACGCTAATGCCGCTTCAGTATATCTATCTATCTATCTATATATATATATATATATATATATATATAAAGTCTTTAATTATTATAGTTTTATAGTATATAGTTCTTCTTTGCGTTATATTTGGCATTTTTTTACTTTTCTTTAATTTAAATAATATTTTGAAAAAAAAAATTAAAAATTCTCAAATTGAACGAAACACTCCATGTAAATTTCTCATACGAAAATGATGGCCACTGTTGAAAAAAAGAATTCCCCTTCAAGTCTCCCTCTGATTGCGATAACCATGTGGAATGTCTTCGTATTTTGCTTGATTTATGTCAATTTTTTCTACTCAACAGAGTCATAATTATTTTTCTCCGTAGCTTGTTCCCATGCTTTTATTTAACCTAATAAATTATTGTATTTCAGTCTTTCATTAGAAGTCTAAGTGTGGATCAAACTGTTATTATGAAAATTCTTGTCGCGTTAAATAAGGCCATATATATATAAAGTCAATAGGAAAATATATCGTTGTCGTAATTAGCCTCAGCTGTGAAAAATTCTAATTATTATTATTATTATCATCATCGTATGCAAATGCGTAACCCCAATCTCCGGCCAATATTACGCGCCGTAGATATTGAATGACGTGGATTAACACGTGGAAAATACGAATATTGTAGATCGTCCAACAAATTAAAGGTTGAATTTTCCAACGGCCAAGAACCACCATTAACGGCAACATTAACGAACATCTTTCGCTTTCAATTACGGATTGAGAATCTTTATTTTCTATGAGTCCAAACAAACTGTATCCCCTTGAAAACGGAACTGGGTCTCCCTATGGGAAGTTAGGTAGGCCCGGTGACTAACTGCCTGAGTGGGATTGTACCGTAACCGTCCGAGTAGGCAAACTTTGACGGTTGATGCCAAAAAAGACAGCTCAAAAGCCGTTAGATTAGCACTAAGATGCCGGGTTAAACCGTATTAGGAGTTGATTATTATTATAAGTCTAAACAACAGGTAGATTTGAAAAAGATTTGGTAGGATTTTCTCGTCTATTTGAATAACGTTGATTGAACATATATATGAAAATTAATTAATGAAATTATGCTCTATAAAATGATTGGATTTTTAAATAATGATCGTTTTATCTCTAATTCAACAATTTTTTTTAATAGGTTCAAAGGAACATCATTTATTTATTTTTTAAATAAAAAAACAAAATGCATATTTTTTCATATTATCTGTGTTTTATCACATTTATAGTTTCAACGAGTAATAAATATTTTTTTTCTATGTTTTACCCTTTACATACGACTAATTAATATTAAATGAAAGGTAATATAATCAATTTACTGTGATATTTAAATAAATTTAATGATTTTCTTAAAAAATTTAATATTTTAAATGTAATAAGTAATATGAAATAGTAGTAGTATTTCACACGTGATATGAAAGGAAAGGAATGAAATCTTATTGCTCTCTCTAACACAGTAATATTATGAAAATCAATATATATACTCATAGCAGGCAAATAATCCCAGGCATTTCTAAGTGATTAAGAAGTAATTAACATTATTATTTTCCTTATAGGATCTTTTTAGAGTAATATTTTGACTTTTTGTTTAGAAGTATGACAAGTGGCATTTAATTAGCAATTGACAAGTGATATTATTGCTTACTTGCCAAATAGAATTTCAAAGTCTATGACTTCGCTTTATGTTTATTTGAAAATGAATTGAATTTATAATTATTGATTTATTGACTTAATTTGTGTTAAATATAATTAATTAATTATAATATTAGAGAATTAATAACATAAGTCATAGTTTTAAAATAATATTTAAAAAAATAAATTATATTTATAATTGTTTACTCACTGAATTAAATTATGTTCAATATATTAAAAAATTAACAGTATATACAATTTATATAGCTTTAATAATATGAATAAATTGCTTAATTTATAAATTTCAGTGACATGCACGCGGTTATTTTTTTTATATAGATTTTCTTTCTTTCTTCTTATTTTATTTTATTAAATGTCGGCAAACTGTTAGTTTTAATATGTGCATGGTGCATGATAGAATGAATCACATACTATAATTATTAATTAATTAGAGTATATACTTCGAATTGGCTTCTTCTAAAACAAATCTGACTGTTTCACTATTTAACTGATCTTATGGTGACACATGGCGATAAATAAGTGGATGCATTATAAGCCATGCACTCCTCATCCTCTCCTTCTATAAATACCACCGTCTTCTCATCCTCTTAAACCCATCACAGCAGCCAAGATAGCAGGCATTTGATAAGTCATTAGCTATGGCTAACCCTTTTTCTCTCTCAATTCTTTCAATTTTCTTTCTGTTAAACTCCTGCTACTGCTTCAGGTCCAAATTTTTTAATGCTTCGAAGTCACACGCTGATTCCGATTGGGCACCTGCTGGTGCAACCTGGTACGGTAGTCCCACTGGAGCTGGAAGTGATGGTAATCCAAATCCAAACAAATTATGAAAAATTAATTAATGTCGTTAAAAATGATAATAGTAATTTATATGTTTGTCGTAGGTGGAGCTTGTGGGTATCAAAATGCAGTAGAGCAACCCCCATTCTCTTCAATGATAGCAGCCGGAGGTCCTTCTCTTTACAAATCAGGCCAAGAATGTGGAGCCTGTTACCAGGTGCAATACCTTTGTAAAAATTTTCATTTTCCTGTGATATTAGTTACTTATAAGTAATTCAATTTGATTGGTCTTTGAAATTCAGGTCAAGTGCACGTCTAATTCAGCCTGTTCAGGGAATCCAGTGACGGTAGTAATCACAGACGAGTGTCCTGGCTGTACCTCCGAATCTGCTCATTTTGATTTAAGTGGTTCTGCCTTTGGAGCTCTGGCCATTTCTGGCGAGGCTGATCAACTTCGGGACGCCGGAGTTTTGCAGGTTCAATATAAAAGGTAATTTATTAATTGAATGAAGTAATAAGAGAGAATAATATACTTACCAAATTTATTCTTCGATTCTATCCCAGTCTTCGAGTACATATGTTTTAGTCAAACACACTAATTGCGCATTAGCACTTTTTTTCCACTATTTCAATATATTTGTCAAAATTTTCGACGTAAATCTTTAACTTTAATTAGTAATAATTCATCTTGATTAATGATTTGGCGGCTAGCAGAATTGGATGCAAGTATCCAGGCAAGACGGTGACCTTCCGTGTGGATTCAGGATCGAACCCGTATTATTTTGCAACCCTAATTGAGTACGAAAACGGAGATGGCGATCTTGCTTCAGTTGAACTAAAACAGGCTGTAGACACTGACTCGTGGATTCAGATGCAACAAATCTGGGGTGCAGTTTGGAAGGTTAACTCAGGCTCGGTTCTTCGAGCCCCATTGTCACTCAAGTTAACCTCGGTTGAGTCTGGAAAGACCATTGTAGCGAACGGAGTAATTCCTGCTGATTGGCAGCCTGGAAAGACTTATCGATCTGTTGTCAATTTCTAGTATCTATATTGGCATATGAATCACTGTAGCATGTATATATTTCCATGGAGGAGACTTGTTCAAACCCGAGCCCACGTGGAAAGTTAAATTGCAAGGATTTTAATATAATATTTGTTTCTACATATACATGGAAATATTTCTAGTTAGGTCTCATCGTATGTGATAATAGTATAAAATATGATCGTCAGCGCCAGGGACACTTTGGCTTTACATACTCTATAGTTGTATATATGGAAATTTGTATATTTTTCTTGAGAGTTGATAGCAGATGGTGTCATTTCCGTATTACGTAATGCAGACATGTGGATCTTCCAATAATGAGATTAAGGAAGGGGAAGGTGTTTGGCTACTTAGGAAGACTCCCTTTCGTTTCGAAAAGGAGAAGAAGGTAAATATTGGAGAAAGAAGGAAAAATAGAAAATTGTCGTTATTTTTCATCTTTTATTTATATATAATAAAAGAAAGAAAATAAATTTATTTTTATTTATTTAAAAAAGGAAAAGATTTTAAAAAAATGAAAATGTTATCTCTAAAATTTCAATTATATCTCCACTTAAATAATAAAGTATTTAAAACTAAAAGTTCAATTATATACTCGCTTAATTAATAACATATTTAAAAATATGGGATATTTAGATAACTTAATAAAAAATAACGAAAGTTTCAATTTTTTTTTTAAATTGAAAAGATTTAAAACATGTAGGCTAATATAAAAAATAAGTGAAATATTATTTCAATATTTTTCTCTTTCTCAAATAAGGAAAAATATATATTTTTAGAAATTTTTCATAATTATTTTTTTTTTCCTTCAAAAACCTACTCACATCCAAACAAAGGAAGAGAAAAAAAGAAAATAAATAGATTGAGAGATCCTTAATTGTGACTATCATAACAATTTGGTCATTTTGATTTAAAATAACCTCTTTTAACTGTTAATGAAATTTCGTTTTCGATTTAATTTCGGATTTTGATTTAATTACTTTCTTTTTTTAGCTTGAAAAATTCGAGATTTATAATTTTTTGATGATAATTTTCAATTTTAATTTAGACTGTCTTATGATTTCCAGATTTAGTTACTCTTTAATTTCAAGCTTTCCGATTTGATTTCCAGATTTTTTTTTTATTTAATTTTGAATTCCTTTCCTGTAATTGAATTGAGGATTAAATATTATTTTTTAACCTTTTTTAATTCAACAAATTGAAACAAGTTCTAGAATTTCGGCCCATCTGGGTCAAAATAAAGCCCATTTAGCATTTTTTTTAACGGGTAGGCCGGGCAACGAATTTTTGGCCTTTTTTTAGATGGGCTTGGGTTGGGTCTGCTTAAATTTGAATTTGAACGTTAGGACAGAACAACTTAATCCCGCTATTCCGGCAAGAAATAACTTATAGCAACTTAATAGTACAAGGAAAGTCAAAGGGACGATATCCTCTTAAAAAAAAGGAGTCAAGGGATGATATCGCACGTGCTACTTTAACTCAGCAGTAACGTATTTTATCCTCTTTAATGTAATAAAGAAAACCAATGTTGCACGACGAACTGGAGATGAAAATTTATTTCTTAATCCACGTGATACAACACACCCCTAAATTAATTTATAAAATTAAAAAGAAAACATTCCAATAAAAAAAGATAAAATCAGGATAAATAAAATCCATAATAATTTAATTCGCATTAAAAAAAGATTAATTCATTTCACTTAATCCATTGGTTTGATCATGTTTTTTTTTCAGTTAACTCAATATTCACTTGTTTAAAAATTATCATAATTAAGCAATATTTTATTTTTAATCATTTGATTTAGATATTATTTATGATTATTTTATATATAGATCGGTTCATATACGGAGTGTAATATATAAATTCTGGAGCGGGTGAAGTACTTGGTGCACCAATTGAGTGCAACGCAGGACCTGCAAAACTTGCAAAAGAGTTATGAGTCTGCAATCATTAACATTTCTATATCAGGCCAAAATCAAATGAAGTTGTAATGTAGAAAATAAAAGAAAACGACGTCCAAAAATTTAAAAAAAAAAAAAAAATCACATATATGATTAGGTAATACTAATGTCACCCGCTGCTCACTGAGTGAAGTGGTAGGTAGCAAATATTTTTCTTTAGATATATACTAATTTCATTAGTAAAGGGTCTCCATCATTTATCAGTACTGCTATAGCAAAATGCATAAGAAGTAGTAAAAGTATCTACTGGTTGGTTGCTTGAAGGCCTAAACTATAAGTAAGTGACCAGCTCTTTACTTGTCGCTATCTCTACTACTAAGTACTACTTAAGTAACCAGTTGGGTTTGTGAATGCTTTAAATCGAAGCGAAAATTATGATATAATCGATTGATCAGAGACTAATTAAACCCACTGCACTACTCATGGATATGCACTTAATGTATTTGCTCTTATTGTTAATTAATCCAAATCAATACCCATTGATCATTTTCCATTAAATCAGGAAAAAAAAAAAGAATTAAATTTTGTGGTGACGCGAATTGAATTTTGACGTTGTAAGAGTTTTATATTACCTTATCTTAATCTTCAAACCTGATGTTTTAATTGCATTATATTCCTTGGACTAATCGAACTGTCCTAAATGGGGATCTATAAATATCTGTCTCTTTGGACTAAAGATTAATTAGAGGAGTAAAACACAGCCAAATTGTGCTTAAAGATAGGATGCATGAAACAAATGTGAAGATAAAGGAGGAAACTGGTTAAATTTAAAGGAGAAAGGTTAATGACAATTATAGTTAAATTACATAATATTTGTGTGGAAAAGCAGGTTGAACCAACCGACAGACAAGGAGAAGCATGGGTTAGTTTTCTTGGCTTGGAATTGAAGGGATATGAATAGGTATGGCAGTTAGAACCACTCTCTTTCCTTTCACTCCCTCACTCACTCTCTGTCTCTAACTAATATACACACACATGCAAAAAAAAAAAAAAGAAAAAAAAAATTTAACAAAATAAAAAAATCATTAGGTGGTTTGTTTGACCGGCGGCGCCACCACCACAAAGTCGTAGAAAAAGTCCCTCCCACCACTTGTCATCACACTCATTTAACTCTTATCACTTCTATCTCTCTCTCTCTCTCTCATCCACAAAAACAACCATTACTATATCTAAAAACTAGGACTGGTACTATTCCTTTTCACCATACAACCCTACAATAATTTTCACTACAAGAACATAACTCCACCGCTTTTCTTCTCCATTCTTAATTTTATCTTAGTCTGCTTCTTTTTAATTATATTTTATCAGTCATTCATTTTTTTTTTCTCTATTTTTTTCTCGTTGTATGGCTTTGATTATTGATCCACAATCAAACTTCAAGCATTTCTGTAAAATTTGCAAGAAAGGTTTCGGGTGTGGAAGAGCTTTGGGAGGTCACATGAGGGCTCATGGAATAGGTGATGAGAATAGTCATATGGACGATGAAGACCCAGGAAGCGATTGGGAAGATAAATTAGGAGGAAATATCCCTCCTACAAATAAAAGAATGTATGCATTGAGAACAAACCCTAATCGGTTAAAAAGTTGTCGTGTTTGTGAAAATTGTGGAAAAGAATTTTTGTCTTGGAAATCTTTCCTTGAACATGGCAAATGCAGTTCCGAGGATGCAGTTTCCTCCCCAGGATCCGATTGTGAGGATGGCACGCCGAGAAGAGGTTGTGGTTGGTCTAAAAGGAAAAGATCGTTCAGAGCTAAAGTTGGTAATTTTAGCCCAAATTGCCCGTCAAGCGAAGAAGAAGATCTTGCAAATTGTCTTATGATGTTATCTAATGCAACAGTTGACCCTTCAGTAGCCGAACCGGAAGAGTCATGTGCTTCGGCTAGTAAAGACGAGGAGAGAAGAAATCCGATGAATTTTATAGCTCCTATGGCCTATAGGGCACCGAACATGGATAAGGCCAAAGGAGTTGCTAACAAAGGAATGTTCGAATGCAAAGCATGCAAGAAAGTTTTTAATTCTCATCAAGCATTAGGTGGACATAGAGCAAGTCATAAGAAAGTTAAAGGGTGTTTCGCGGCTCGACTGGATCAAGGACCAGATGATAGTCTAGTTGAAGATGATGTTATTACACATGAAGAATTTTTTCCAGCAAAATCAACGTCAACTTTTCAGTTCGATCACGGTCCCAATCATGCGCCGTTGCCTTCTACTTCAAAAAGGAAATCAAAAGTACATGAATGTTCTATATGTCATCGTGTATTTTCGTCAGGACAAGCTTTAGGTGGCCATAAGAGATGTCATTGGATTACTTCAAATTCACAAGATGCATCTTCTTTGGCTAAATTTCATCAATTTCAAGACCATATAGAACAAATTCAACAAAGACCCAAGTTTATTAATAATCCTGAGACGCTTGATCTTACACTAGATCTGAATCTGCCTGCTCCGGCTGATGATCATAACCGGCGGGACCAACCTGCAAACCCTCCCAGCTTTGAAGTTTCTACAGAAATTAATTTACAAACATGGATAGGCGTTGAAGCTAAAGTAAAAGGCGATAGTCACCACCAACACCATTCAAACGAGGATGATAATGAAAACAACATCAACATCAACAACAACAATAACAATAATTGTAATGGTAATTCAATGCAGAATGTGGATGATGAAGCAGACAGTAAGGTGAAGTTAGCAAAGCTTAGTGAACTAAAAGACATGAACATGAATGGAAGCTCATCTCCATGGTTGCAGGTAGGGATTGGTTCAACCACTGGTGTGGGTGCTGACCCCTAAAAATTTTGGAAGCTATATGAAGGTCTTCCCTTTTCACATTTTCTGGAATTTTTATTATTTCCAATTTTGTATTTAAAAACTGTAATTACAGACTTAACAGGTTCATAACTATAACTTTATACCATTTACTGTAACTTTTTTTCTGGAGATTATAGAAACTCCCATGAACATTACTCATGGAGAAGATTAATCTAAATAAACAAATATATATCATCATTGAGGCAGTAGAATTAATAAATTCTATTAATGTTATACATTCAATATCTGCTTTCATTTTCTTTTTCTTTGTATTTTTTCGGTTAAGATTCTTATTTCCTCTCCCTTTCGTGTCACATTTTGTGACTTGAGTTGAGAGTCATAATGGAGATTTGCTTTTTCCAAGCATTTGCCATTGCAAGATAACATGATTATAAATATTAAAAAAATTCTATTTGATGTTTCAGGTGCATGAAAAGTCTGCGCAAACTATAAAAGTTTTGGCTCATCTCTGGTACTAAAATATATAACAAAACGTTTGAAATTGTAAAAGTAATTATTTTCACTGAGATATCCATCTTGGAAAACTATTTACTTTTCGAAAAGTTTAACTCAGCTTGAATTATGTAATGCTCTTAATGGATTGAGGAGCTGATATTTTCATCCTCAAGCAACCATGAAACAGAAAAGAAACTCCATAGGTGGGCTTTAACTTATTTTCAGGTAGGCCTATTACCAGAGATGAAATGAAGGTAATGCTCATCCCTCAAGTCTATTGTAATAAGCGTGAAACCAGAATTATAAACTATGGATTGGGCACAGAGATTTAAACAACTAATTTAAAGGAAATGAATGGTTAAAGATCTCTTTCCTTTTAATTTCATTAATCCAAAAATAAAGTTTTTATTGTGAAATAATTACGAAGATCGTATATTTAAAAATAATAGTTTTAAAGAGCCGTTTTTTTGTGCTTTTTTTAATGAGAAGTTAGCTTTTACTTTTTATAGAATACAATAATTAAAATAAATTATTTTATAGAATACAAGGTTTTTTCCGCGTCCTATTTGTTATTTAAGAATATAGATTACAACTTAGAAGAGCTCAAAAATGAGAATTTAATTATTAGAAATCTACATGTCTCGTCTCGCGCATGTATGTTTTCTTGGTGGCCTTTCAAGGAGAAAAGCAGCAGAAAAAACTGGAAAACCCTCATAATATATAATGGTTGCCACTGCATGTTCGACTCTCAAACTTATCTTTTATATATATTTCTCTTCCCTTTTGTCTATTCAAACAAATTTCAAATTTTAATTAATACAAATTTGGATTTCGGTCGCCTATTATTTATAATATATAATAGTTGCCACTGCATGTTGAGGATTGTTTATTTATTTGGTTCAATTGTTTATTTATTCAAATTGCATGTGGAAGTTACTTTGGAAACTATAAAATTACAATTTAAAAAAACCTTAATAGATATCAATTAATTAAAATAAATAAGCAAAAGTTCAAGATATTTTATATTTTGATGCTAATCATATATGATCTATCTTTCCATTAAAAAAAAAAATTCCTTCAAGAAAACAATTTTTATAATTTTTTTTTTTTTTTACGAAATTCAAATTTTTTAGGTAACTCCTGTTTCCATTATCTTTTACTTTTTTTTCTTCTAAATTTTATATGAAAACATGGTGGTTTTATGGTAATAAAAAAAAAATGATCTTTATTTCTCTAATTCTCTTTTGGTCTAAGTATTTCATTTATAAGACATTTCATCGAATTGTATGGATAATTTTTGCAAAATTGAAAGTTAAACTTAAATCCATCAGATGAGAAGCTAAGAAAGACCAAATATATATGATCACTTAACTGAATTGAGGTGGAAGGCTGATGGGATCAAATCATCAGTTTGTGGGATCAGATCATGTGTTCATGTCGTACTACAATCACCACCATGATTAATGCCTCTTATTCAAGTTCCCAAACAGAATGTAGTGATCGTCGATCGATCTCACCATCAGACGTGCGCTGGGCTCATGGGCTGAGCTTTGAGTGCCGTACAAAATATCAGATTGGTACATTCAATATCAATTGCCAATTGCTATTTTAGCCGAATTTAAGCTTTGTTTTTTTTTTTTTTTTTTTTATTTTAACCGTCCCCTACTTAGGTCTATTTGTCCGATTAATTTGGATCATATCGGGCAGCCCATAAGAGAGTAAAACACTCATTTTCGAGTATTTGAAGAGATTTTATAGTCGGAATTCGAATTCGGAATCTTTAATTTAACAGAAAATGAATTTTTGTCATTTTATTTTTTTCTTTTTTCCTTGGGTGAAGCCTTAAACAATTAGAAATAGTTTTAAACACACAGATTTGGACTATGCACCTTTAAACGGCTGGAAAACTCCAAAAGAAGTATATCAAACAAATCCTTGATTTATCACTTTATGAGTTATGACAACCTTGATTCTGGGTAATAACTTGTGGCATAAAAAAGGGGAAATTTTATTTTTAATTAATAAAAATTATTAATTATTTGGCCAATCGCATGTTGAACAATGAATTATCAACAATGAATTTTTAATCATACTAAACAAAATGAGATTTTGGATTTAAATTATAATTAAACAAAATAATGTCCGATGGAATAATTAAATAATATAAAATTTATTCGGTTTTTTTAAATTAACGATAAGATTAATTTTTAATTTTATCTTCTTTGTCAAATAGATAAAAAAAATCCTTCGTATATCATCATTAACCTCAAAAAATTGAATGGTCCATGTAAATATTTAGAAGAAAAAAGATTTATGATGTAAAACGTTTTTTTCCCCTAAGAAGAACGTGTAATTGGGTGTTATCCACGTGGCCGTGGCAGTGGCTTGTTAGACTCAGTGGTTGGCACTAAGGACTCTGGACTGAGTCTATAAACCCCTAACAAAACGGCATTTACTACTCTCTCATAAAAAAACTCCTTTCTCAAAGGAAGGAAGGAAGGAAGGAAGTTACTTTCCTACTCATTTCTCACCCTTCATTTCCTATCGGACATTTCAACAAAAGATCCAATTTTAAAGGAAATTTACCCTAAATTAGGTTAGAATTACCTTATTTCTTTTTTAATTACATTAATTAATTAATTAATTAATCAATTGAAATAAAGATTTTAAAAAATAAAAAGGTTGTAGCCGGTCCAGCCGGCATGCTAAAGCTACCGAGACTGACAGTTGGTTGGCCCCTAATATCACCGTCAAAAAGTTGACAGAATCTCTAATTCATTCTTCTGAATTAGTGTACAATATATAAAAACAGTATAAGTATCGGAATACCGGGATATGGTGTATGACACGTGGATTTGTGTGCTTGTTACGTATTGTCTATCACAGCGAGGTCGGATTAAAACCAGTGGGTTTCATTTTGATCAATTGAGGACGGTCTGTTGGTTTTATATTTGTGCTTCGTCGTTACAACAAAACCAGCAGTTTTCTTCACTTGTACAAGTAAGCAAGCTACCGGTTCGTTCTGGTAACCTCTAATTTAATTTCCAAAATACCCTTCATGGTTTTTACTAAATTAAATTGAAAGAAAAAGAATTTCTTATTCAACTCACGTAGTAAAACATAAAAAGAATGGTTAGGAATAAATATACAGAAACGGGCAAGCCTCGCATGTTACATGTCGTTCTTTCTCCATTCATGCACACGCTTTTATTAACTTATATATTTAATTGTTTTAAATTGCCGTTTTTAAAGAAGAACAATTACTTCTAAATCAAAATTACCATTTTGGTTTTTAATTCTGAAACTACTATTTCTTTTGCTTTTTTTAATTTTTCTTCTTCTTCTTTTTTAACCTTTCATATATATCTCTTGGTGGAGGAACGCTTGTCACCTACTCTTTTTTAGTTTTTAGTTTTTCCGCTCTCTCTCTCACAACTTCTTTAAAACTCTTTTTCTAGGAAAAAAAAAAAAAAAAAAAAGAGAGAAGGAGAAATCCAGAGCTCAGAACTTTTTCACGAAGAAAGGAGAGCTAGCTCTGTTTTTGGCTCTGTTTCTTTCTGGATAAAATGGAAAGGCACAGATGTAAGCTCTGTTTGAAAAGTTTCTCTAATGGAAGAGCTTTGGGCGGTCACATGAGGTCTCATATGTTGAATCTTCCCATTCCTCCCAAACCAGAAGAAGGCCCACCCGTTCAACTCAGCGAAGAGACCGAGTCGGCTTCATCTTCGTCTTCATCGTCAGAAGAAGAAGGAGAAGAAGAGGGTGATGATAAAGGTGTTTATTATGGATTGAGAGAGAACCCGAAGAGAAGTATTCGATTGGTAGATCCTGAATTCTCTTTCGCTGTGGATGCTACGTCTGTTGTTCTTCAAGACAGAGAGAGCGAAACTGAGTCATCCAAGAACCCAACTCGGAGACGATCCAAAAGAACTCGAAGTTTGTTAGAACATCAATATCACCACCGCCAACAACGGCAACAAGAACAAGAAAGCAATTTTAAAAAGCTTAATTTTAGCAAATTAAGTAAGACCGAGTCGTGGGCTGAGCCTGAACCAGTGAGTTCAATCTCTGACACGACCACAGAAGAAGATGTCGCTTTCTGCCTTATGATGCTTTCAAGGGACAAATGGAAGAGAAGAGAACAACTACTACATAACAATCGAGAACAAGAGGAAGAAGAAGCTGAAGCTGAAAAATCGATTGAAGAAACAGATGAATCGGATGAGTTCAAATCTTGCAAAACAAGAAATCGGGGAAAGTACAAGTGCGAGACATGCAAGAAAGTATTTAAATCTTATCAAGCTCTGGGTGGGCACAGAGCAAGTCACAAGAAACTGAAAAATTATACACAAAACAGAGAAGCAGAGTTGGAAACAGAGAATGCAGGTACTTCAACTTCGGTGGTAGAGAAGAAAGTCCATGAATGCCCTTATTGTTTTAGAGTATTTTCATCTGGGCAAGCTTTGGGTGGTCATAAAAGATCTCATGTAACTGGTTTAGCAACAACTCCTGCTAGAAGTTCTACGAAAGTAGAAGACAATTTGAACTTAATAGATCTCAATCTTCCAGCTCCAATTGAAGATGATGATATTAGCCAAATCGAGCTGTCTGCGGTATCTGATGCAGAATTTGTCAATCATTTCAAAAGGTGAGTAATTTTGGCTTACTATACTATAGCTATGATCTTCGATAAAAGAAGATTCGATCCAAAAGTAGATAGCTTTTGGCTACTTTGGCGTTTTGGGATCTAAATTCATGCGAATTTGTTAGTTTTAATTGAGTTTTACGCTTCCTATTTATCCAAAGACTATTAATTGATTAATTAATTTCTTGGTTGAAATTCTAACTCGAATTCATTTCTCAGTTATGTCTGTGTCTCCTGTAACAAGCTGAGTTACTTAAAACATGAACATCCAATTATTTATACGTAAGTAATTTTTTCGTTTTGTTTATAAAGAATCATAAACAATTATCAATTTCTGGTTATTTCTTATAATTAATAATCATAAAGCTTTAGTAACCAAGTGCAAAGAATTCTTGGTGATGGGTTCTGTTCAAGATTCCAGCTGTTAAGTAGCTAGTTGTTTCACCAGTCATTTTCTTGAAATCTTTTTTTAATTTTAAATGTATAGTCATTCATCTTCGAAGAAGGGAAGCTGATCAAAACCGTGCTTTATTTTATTAATTAATAGAAAAGCAACTTCCACCACCTGTCAATACTGGCATTGTACAGTTAACGAGAGGAGAAAGCCAATTCTTCGTTTCTCTTATCTGCAACTGTTTTCTTTTCCTTTTTTCCTTCTTCTTTCTTGCTCTCAGCATTTTCTTGCTTCTCTGTCTCGGGTCTGTGAATATTTGAAACAGATCTGCTAAATCAACAGAGAAATAGCATTAAATGGCATGAACATATAAAATATAGCCTCGAAGCAGCATCTGATTCTACATTAAATATTTTCAATGTCGGAAATCTGAAAAGCTGATAGAGAGAAAAGCCAAATCCTCTGTTTTTACTGGGTGAGAATAACATGTTTGGTTTGGCGTGATCAAAGCAATCTTCTGAAGTCAGGCTCACTGCAACTATATCGAAACTACAATCACATTCTTTAAATTTGTAGTAAATGAAAAGAGAACGGGTGCTGGTTCCGTTCGCAGGGATCAGAATATAAATTTAATCTCAGGAAGATTAAAATCTCTTTATGATCTATAATGTGACGAGGATTACATGTCTCGATCATAAAAAGAAAATAAGTGCCACTGCCTTTTAGACTTTTCCTACCCCTCTGATATTTCTGGAGTTCCTGGAAAAAAAATTGTTTTGAGAGATTTTTTCTGTCGTTTGAGGAAAGTTCCTACCCCTCTGACTTTTGATTGACCCGAATAAAAAATTTAGTTTTTGAAAATCATAATGTTTAAATTTTATTTCATTTAGATTTAAATCCATAAATATATAATAACTTAAATAACAAATTTTAATTAAATTCAAATTCAAATATTCAAAAACCATATAATTAATTTTAAAAAATATTAATTTTTCCGAGTACAAATTAATTTAAGACAATTAGCATAAAATCAATGGCTATGTAACTAAATTGAATTTCGAAATTCGAATGGGAGCGTTGGCAAGGGTCATGACTCATGAAGGGCAGGTCCAACATATCAAGTTGTTGCAATTTGATATTATCATGAAATTATCTCTTTTTTTTTCTTTTTTTTTTAAAGCATGAAATTATCAATTATTAATATGTTTATATTAGAGAAGGAGTTATCATTTATGCAATTATTGTGCTCGACACATGCAAAATAAATGAACTTTAATTTCATTTTTTTCAAAAAAAAAAAATAATCAGTATAAAAATAATTATTTTACATTTTAATAACAACCGCTATGGACACCAAATAATAATCAGCTAACAGCTATAACTATCAATATTAGTAGCCAAAGAGTGATTTGAATTGAATAAGGAAAAGTTGTAATTTTTCTTGGGGAAAGGTTTAACGACTTGCTAAGATTTAATTAATCAGTACATGCATGCTTATCTCGGTATTATATAATATAATATAATATAATTTTGATGAATAATTAAGCTATTATCCTAGGCGGGAAAGCCCAATGGCAATCCCTGTGGGTGACACACAATTTCAATTTGATCACATGGTCTCATGCATGAGAGCCCCGACCTTCCATGATTAAGGTTATTTAATTTTATTCTTTTATTTTTAATTTCTTATTTTATAACCTTTGGAATTTAATCCAACATAAGTGCAAATTTGCATGCAACGGAAATTATTCCACTGAAAAAGGTTTTTGAGTTCAAGAATGGACCTAATAAAGCATGTCATTACTCATTAATATCAAGATTAAAAGACATAAGCAGAAATCCACTGTTACGTGGTCAACATATATTGTGAAGATGTGAGAAAATTACTATTTTATATAATCATGCTTCACTTATATATATATAGTATTTACTTTTTAAAAAAATTCTAAAAAAACTAATATTTTTAATTTTAAACTCGAAATCCTGCATTAGGTCAAAATTATGGCATTCATATTCTTAGGATGATGCGGTAATATATTCTGACAATAATGACCCGTCCTTTTTACAGAGGGACAAGTAGCAATTAAAGTTATTAATGAAGTGGTAACTATCATAACCATATATATGAAATCCTTATTCACCATCCATTTTGAACTTAAAAGGGCATATGTCCTCTTCATCGGGACCTTTTTGCTGGGACTTCAAAACCCATTGTAGGAAAAGAAAATTGATCAGTTTCTCCATAATGTACCCTTCTTTTTCGCTCATCACTGTTTAAGATGCTTGTTATCTTTAATGCTGACCTAATCGCAACAGCTTGGGTTGGTAGCTGGCTACGCATGGCCTTTATGGTTGGGACTTTCAGAGAGAATTATATATATGGCCATTTCATCCAGTTGGTGGGTCGGTTCTTGGTTCCATTCTGATCATCAAATCAAATTAAAGATTTTTTTTTTTTTTTTTTTTATAAAAAAAAGAAGAGTAAAAGTGTACTTGTAAGAAGGGTGAAGGAGGGGGTTATGACTTATTAGAGTTAGTGCCACTTTACGTCTCACTCAAAATACTCTTTAGCGTTCGAAAATTATTATTTTTTTTTTAAATAATTGAATCATATATATATATGTATATATTGAAGAGTTCTGAGGTCCAGCATAGTTTGAACTGAGTTCCAATTATTTAATTAATTGATAATAAGAATAAAAAAAAGTGATATTGTGGTGAATGGCTGAAGTTTTTTGAATGATACACAAGTTCGAAACAAACAAAAGAATTGTTAATTTGCCGGCTAATGGACTTTAAAGAATTCCCAAAAAGAAAGAGTCAACAATAAATCAATTATGTGATTTTTATTTTTTTTTCGTCAGAGTCCTAAGTCATAACAAACACTACATCATCATCATTGTCACCACCCAAAACCACTTTCCCTTTGTTACTTACCCTCGAGTGATTCCTCAGGCCACTGCGTTGCTTCTTCTTGTATGGTTATGCTGTAAGTGACCTAATTGGCGAAAGTATATTCTTTTTCTTTGTTTCTTCTTCCTTCCTCCCTTGTTAGATAAATTAAGCTGCATGTTATCGAAAATAACAAGTATCTAATCGCTTAATTAGTTGTGAACTTGTAATTTTAGCTCCTTCTCTTGAATTAGAGTCTTCATGTCTGTCACATCCTAGTCACAGTTCAGGGGTTCATCAATGGTTAGATCACGACATTCCTTGAATGGGTTATAGATGAATATATTCATTTTCTTTCTTGTTGGAAAATTAAAAAAAATATTACATGGTGACGTGCAAGGATAATTAAGTGATAATATTTAGATGAAAAATACAAAGTGCAAAATCTAAGAGTTATCATGCTGTCTCATTTTTGGCCACTAAAATATGCTAAAGACAAAGCAAGGAAAGAAGTCAAACAAGTTCACTTACAGATATCCTAAATGAAGCCTTTATAATTAATTAAAAGGCTAACTACCACTCAAAAGCAAAGATCTTCAATTTCTATTGTAGTAAGATTTCCATTACCTAACATGTGATGAGCAAAGTACTCAACTGCCAAACCCATGAAAAAAAATGCTTTTGTTTTTTTTCTTTAATTTTAATTTTGAATCATCATTTTCTTTGCAAACAAACAAGAATTAGAGCTTGGAACTTTGGCTTGTGTCTTAATTTAAACAATATATAAACCAAACCACAAAATGATACTAACCCACTTGAGGCATGCATGGAAGACAGCTTACCCTAAAATCTTTTCTTTTTGGGTAGCACTCTTTTACACATGCTTTGTTTCCTTGCTTTCTTATTTATTTTTATAAACTAGAAATATTTTTAAATCCTTGTTTATGCAATGCGTGGGCATTGCCTTTGGTTCACGCTACAAAAAGCCATAATTTCACATAGATACTCAAAGCACTAGCAAGTAGCAGCGGCGGCGGCGTTTGTGTCTCACATGTGACCTCTCCGCTGAGATCAAATACCCGCAAATCCACCCATGTATATATATATATAAGAAGAAGAAAATACTCTAATTTAGAATACTAGCATCCGGGAAGGAAGAGCACGTGTGGAGCGTGTGACACGAGAAGCGGGAAATTTGTGACGATAGTTGCTTTGTACTGCTCAAAGACACGGTGTATGTATATCCTTGGGATCTGGTTCTTCGATCAGTTCTTCTAGTTTTCATAATTGCACATGCATGTTTCTTTTTTATACCAACAGAAACACAGGCAAAAAAAAAAACACCATTTTCACAGTTTTATTTATTTTTTCAAATGCATGGTTACCATTTTGAAATTCAAACCTTAGACTGTGCACCAAACTGTTTGGGTTCAAACTACGTTTGGCATATGCATGATAACATTAGAATATTATTTGATTGTTAATGGACGGTTAAGTTCTGGGTTTTTCAAAACCTAAATGATTCTCCCAACCGTTTAGCCAAGCTTTTGACCATTAGTACATACGGACAGACAGCACCATTATGGATTCCACCGTTCAGAAAAGATGGAAGGGTCAATGCACGGAAGCATGCTTATAAATATAATTAGTTGTTTATATAATTTTTCCTTAGTTACTGTTAAAAATATAAGCAGTTCAGATAAAATCAAAATAATTAGTAATTAACAAGTCCAGTAATAAAAAATTGAGATTTTAATAAATCAATTGGTTCTATGGTAATAATAATATATATAAATATTTAACTTTAGCTCCCTTATGTACCCCCCAAAAAAAACCGCGTTTCGAATGATTTCAGTTGGAGCCAAATTAATAAAAAAGGATAAAAACATAAAACACCGCCATGAAAATTCTAGGCTGATTGTGTATTGTTTTTCCTGAAAACGAAAGCATTCAATGAATTGTGAAATTTTAACAAAGTCTTGGCTCGCCAATGAGCCTTTTATATCGGCATTGACTTGTGAATGCCATAATCAATAATCATATTCATGTGTGCGGTTGTCTGCTTTGAGTATACAGTGAGACCATTTATTGGGGTGTCACTTACTGGCACTGCAAATTGGAAAAAAAAGAAGAAAAAGAAAAAATCACCTCTTATTAGATGTTAATTACAATTATGTCCTGACTTCATTTTATTTCATATAAATTATCTTAAATCGTGCTCTAAGGAAAAAAAAAAAAAAAAACCGATATTCTCAATGAGTATGTTAACCATGTAAATTCTAATTATTCATATAAAAAAAATACCGGATCAAGAGGAGGAAAAAAAAAAAAATAACGTTCGTCTCCATTTTTAATTAACTAGAGAAATACTAAAAACACTCGGACCTCATTGATATTCTCATAAAAATAATCATTATGTAAAATTCGAATAATTGCAATTCAGTCAATATAGGGTTATTTAGCATCCGTAATCGTTCAGTGGCTGTAGTTTAGTGGTGAGAATTTCACGTTGTGGCCGTGAAGACCTGGGCTCGAATCCCAGCAGCCACATTTTTCTCTGTTTTTACCTTTTACGCCCATGATCTTATTCATGTTCATTAGTAGCTGCTGAAATAAACTGTTCCTTTTCACTTTTTTTTTTTTTTTTTGATAGGCTTTCTTCATCTTTTACAACAGTCAATTTTGGGGAAAAAATAAATGGCGCCTAGGTTTTGCCAAGGAAAACTTGATAAATCCAAATCATCTTTCAAATCAAAACAGCTTTCCCGCTTGGCCCAACAACTAAAAACACCTAGAAATGGGTGAAATGGATATGAAATTTACAAGGAGGCCCAAGACGTAGGCGCTATGGACTCCGGTGGGCGGGGCCTGTAGTTCCAAGCTAATTCTTAGACTGTCTTTCCCACGTTCACTATGCTTGCTCATAGTTAGACAGTAAGTTTTGTTTTTATTGTGATAGAAATAGGTATTAAATTAAATTAAATACCGATCATTTAATATACCGAGCCGCTAATCTTAATTACGGAATCTATTACAAAGCAACAAATTCTCTGTAGCCGCATTTTTCTGGCAACCAGACGCATTTTTTGCCTTTGTTTTCTCTTCTTCCCCACTCTCACGCTTTGCTTTCTTGACCTCTGTCTTTCTTTTTCTTTCTGCAGAGAAGAAAAAGAAAGATGAAAAACAAAAAACCAGACGACCTTACTAATTCATCTACCAATACGCCACCTTCTCTAACCTCTCTCACCACCTCGCTCATGACTCAGAACCAACTCTTCGACTCGCTCACTGCTCACATATCTCTTTACCATTCTCATTCTTTGCTCTCCAATCTCAATCCTAACCTCAACCCAAGGTCGTCGATCCTCAAATGGTTCTCATCTCTCACCGTCCATCAACGCCAAGCTCATCTCACAACCGTCGATTATAAATTCACACAGGTTCTAATTCAAATGCTTGGCGAAGTCCGTACACAAGGACGCGGCCGTTTCATCATTCTTCCTGACCTGCCCTCACGTGACCTTCCTGGCCTCTGTTACAAGAAGTCACGGGGTCTCTTGGCTCGAACCGCCGAGTCTAACGAGTCGGAGCGGTTAATTTTTGAGTCAACTCGGATTTTTGGGTCCAGAGAAGGCGAGAAGATCGAGGAATGTTGTTGTTCGATTAGGTGTTTAGATTCAGTAACTGTAAGCGAAGAGTTGGTGGAAAACGTAGACAAGTTTGTTGAAACAATGGATAACATATCGAATGGAGGATTTTTGAGAGGAGAAGGAAGCGAATTAGGATTTGATTGGGCGGAATTTCAGTGGCTGAAAGCTAAAGGTTATTACAGCATTGAGGCTTTTGTGGCAAATAGGTTAGAGGTAGCTTTGAGGCTTGCGTGGCTAAATTGTAATCATGGTAAGAAAAGGGGGGTGAAATTGAAAGAGAAAGTGATTTCTGCAGGTACAGCTGCTATTGTATTTTGGAGAAAGAAAGGATGTGTTGATTGGTGGCTAAATTTGGACACTGAAACGAGGAGGAAATTCTTGATTGTATCGCTTGGGAAGGCTGCAAAATCACTGGTATTATCCCTAAAATTTTGTTATTTCAATTAGTTGTGTTGTTCTATTTAATATCTCATGTACTTAAACAATTGGTATGTTTTAAATGATCTTGACGCTAGAATATTGATATTATCCTGTTATCTAATTACATTTCATTAATAAAATTATTTTCTTAGTATATATGATTCTTTATTAGTGTCTGAGATTGCAGAGATGTCAAATATTAATGATACAATGAAATCTACAACTAATGCTATTTAAGATCTTTCTATGAAAAAAAGAAAAAGAAAGAAAGAAAGAAAACTGAATTGTGGCCTAAACTTGTGGTCATTTACAAGTTCTCAGACTCTGGAGATTGTGAAGGAAGCTACTGCTGCAGTGGAGGATGAGACAAGGCTATTTAGAGCAAGAGAAGGGCAACAATCGGGGAACAGCTATGGTGAATCAACGGAGAAATCAACCATAAAACTCTCAGACTATGTGAATTTTGGTTCAACTATTAAGGGTGCTTCCCCATCTGCGAAAGCTGTTTTGTTGGCCAATCAATTTAGTAGTTTGTTTGTACTTCAGGATATTGTTACTTTGATGTTAGCAGGTTGGCATACTGAGTATGATATATCAAAGATATTCTTTAGCACATTGGATTCTGTCAGTAGCCTTTCTGATTGCATATTAAGAAAGCTACGGGGACTTGTTATGGTTATTTCACTCGATTGCACAAAGCTTGAACTTCTTGGAGAAGGAAATTTTAAGAGTTCAACCAATAAACCAAAGGAAAAGCTTAGTGCAGGTAAACGTAAGAAAAAGGGAAAGACTCATAGCATGAAAAAGTCAATTCCTACTACAGGGATAGGTGTCAGGGAATCTTCTGTCAACAAACCTCTCAAGGTACCTCTTCCCTTGTTGATAATTCCTAGTGGCCTTCAAAAAAATTATTTTATTTATTTGTATTTGAATGTTTGTGTTGATATTTTTTTGGTAGTGACTGGTTTAAATGATTCTTAGGATCATGACCATGCATTGACTTTTTCTGAGAATATGGAGTCAAAGGCGGTCAGTGAGTTACCAAATATACCTCTTGGAAGGGAAATACAAGGAGACACATTATCATCAGCAGTTGAAATGGTTACATAATTTTTCATTTGGATAATCTTTCTTATTGATGATTTAAATGGTTTATAACTGGTAGCCTGTCATCAGGAACACTCCCAAGCATTGGTTATTGGGAAAGGTCAAACTGCTGCGAGGAAGAACAGAAAAAGGAAAAATAAAAGTAAAACCTCTACCTTAAACAATGTGGTTGAAGTGAAGAATGCTGAAAGCTCAGTTGCAGAAGGTCCCTGCATGTCCATTATCTGCTCAGAAAAGGCAGCAAAGCTTGATATGGTATCTGATTATTCGGCCGCTCAGAATGTATCAAATGATATTTTAGTTGGTAGCGAGTCCTTTGCACCAAATGTGAATCTCAGTACTTCTGCTGGTGAGCCCACTAAGGAGGGCATTGGTGTCCGGAGCATTCAAGAGGATGGTGTTGTTGGGCAAAATGAAGGCATCTATCATATAGGCTCAGATCATGAATGGTCCTCAAACAATATGATGGAGGATGAATCTATACCTTCCAGAATAGAAACATTAAACTTCAAGACGGAAACTAGTGTAACATCTCATGCAGTGCCTATGCTAAAGATTAACACTAATTCCAGCAATGAAGACATCAATTTTCAGAATAAAAAGTCCAAGGCAAGATCAAAGTTTTCTGATAGATCAGTCAGAGACCTTAGTGTAAAAGACGAACCCACCCTAATTCAGGGACAAGGGAATAAAAAATTTAATGGTGCCAGGCTCACAAACTCTTCAGAATATATTTCATACGAGTGGCCTAGTTTAGCTCCTGTCTATTTTCCATCTCTTAATTCACATCTTCCACCCGCCACTGATAGATTGCATCTGGATGTTGGTTGCAACTGGCACAATCACGTTCGCCAACCATTTGTTCCCACTGTGCATCAGGCAAGAAATTCTGCTATTGAAAATGGTTACAACAGGACTCTGTCTCGACCACCGCCAATGAGTTTAGATTGGCCCCCAATGGTTAGGAGCAATTATGGATTAGCACCATCGATGACACGCAATTATGATTCTGGATTTATCTCAAGACATCAGTCTGTGTTTCAGCAGAGTTTCACTGCTCATAACGTGCAGTTTAATGCGAAAACCACTGATGATGAGAAAAAGTATTCTGGGGATTTTATAGACATGCCTGAATCTGCAAATGCACAGGAGCTGATGGATGATTATGAAAGCCACTGCATATCAGAGGAAGAATTGGAGGTTCATGCAGTTTCTGGGATAGATTATAACCAATACTTTGGTGGTGGTGTAATGTATTGGAATCCTTCTGATCATCTGGGGACAGGTTTCTCTCGACCTCCTTCTCTTAGTTCTGATGATAGCACATGGGCATGGCCTGAAGCTGACATAAATAGGGCAGTTGATGACATGGTTGCCTTCTCTTCTTCATACAGTACAAATGGTTTGACTTCACCGACTGCTGCTCCGTTTTGTTCTCCTTTTGAGCCTTTGGGCGGTGGACACCAGGCACCTGGCTATGTTGTACCTGGAAATGAAGTATCTGGCAAGGTACTGCATTCTTCAACAACACCAACTGACTCCGCTACAGAGGAGGAGGTCACTGGAACTTTGGCTAATTTGTCAGTTGATGTTGAAGGGAAGGTGGGAGATTCACTTCCTTACCCCATATTACCTCCTATCATTATTCCAAATATGTCAAGGGAAAGGTCAAGATCTGATTTTAAGCGTAGTCATGATCATAAAAGCCCATGTGTTCCTCCTTCTAGGCGGGAACAACCTCAGATAAAGCGACCACCTTCACCTGTAGTGCTATGTGTTCTGCGGGCTCCACGGCCGCCACCACCCTCTCCTGTAAGTGACTCTAGAAAACACCGCGGTTTTCCAACTGTTAGGTCTGGTAGCTCTAGCCCAAGACATTGGAGTATGAGAGGTTGGTACCATGAAGGAACTAATTTGGAAGAAGCTTGTGTACGCTTGGATGGCACTGAAGTTGTTTTGCCTTCTTGGAGGAATAAAAACCTTTCAACCCATCCAATGATTCAGCCTCTCCCGGGAAGTTTACTGCAAGATCGTCTTACTGCAATGTCCCAGTTAGCACGTGATCAGGAACATGTAAGTATGCCTTTGAATTACTTTTTTGAATGTTTACTGGCCCAATGGCTATGTTATACCATTTTAAATTTATTGTGGGGTATGTGATTGTTTAATTGCCTGTAACTGTTACACAGCCAGATGTGTCATTTCCACTTCAACCACCTGAGATGCAGAGTTGCCCAGCACGAAAGGCATCTCTTTCATTGATGCACAGCCTTCTTCACAGTGAAATCGACTTTTTCTGCAAGCAGGTACAAGGCTTAGATGGTGTTCTTTTTTTTTTTTCTAGATTTCTTCCCCTGAATCAGGAAGTAAACTTTCTTTAGAAATTTATTGCTTAGCATTTTTACTTCCTTTCATGGATGCAACTGTGATTGATTACTTTCCTGGCATGTTTACATCCAAGGTTGCTGCTGAGAATATGGAAAGGAAGCCTTTCATTAATTGGGCTGTCAAGCGAGTTACTCGATCTCTCCAAGTCCTATGGCCTAGGTCCAGAACAAACATCTTTGGATCGAATGCAACTGGCTTATCCCTTCCAACAAGCGATGTTGACCTTGTGGTTTGTCTACCTCCAGTGAGGAACTTGGTAAGGATTTTGTTGATGCATTATTCTTATTGCTGTTGTACTTTAAGGGGAGGAAGTTTTAACTGTGAATGTTTTTTATAGGAACCTATCAAGGAGGCTGGGATTTTAGAAGGGCGTAATGGTATTAAAGAAACTTGTCTTCAGGTACATTAGTGCCATCAATTTTTATTACTACCCAAGGCAGTTGTTCCATGAATATGGTGACACTTGCTTCTTTAATTTGACTTAAACCTATACATTCCTATCTGTTCCATTGTTTGCTTCACTTTGTGTTAGTTGTCCTTGTTGATTAGGTGTTTGATCAGCTATTGTACTTTCATGCTACTGGTAATAGTATCTAACCATGTTACTACGTTAAAATTTCACTTTCACTTTGTGGTTTTCTGGCATTTGGTAGAGCTTCATTCCAACAATTAGGCATGCTAGAGGTCAAGCATCAAATTTCCTCTTTGTTGTTCCTCTAGCTAGTGTCTTTCCATAACAGACATTTCTGTGGTGGTTGTTAGCATGCCAAATTTTGGTCCAACCCTGGTTGTCAGGGTGCTTATTATGAAAGAAGAACAATGATGACGCATGATCTGCAGTGCTTAATATTTATCTAAGAACGTCAATTCTCATCTTAGAAAAAGAATGTTGATGCTAATTGTTATAGAATGCTCATCACAGCATATTACATAGCCTTTTCATTTTGTCCAACCAAATATATGGACAAATTTTCTTCCTTCTTCCATTTCCCTGATTGTAACACTTTTGGCATAGTATTCTAGCATTTTTAAGTTTGGCAATCAAAAAAAGTTGTAGTAAGCTGTATTTGTTGGTTGAAGGCCAAATACATGAATTTTGTTTTCCTTCTAGAACTTTATTCTTTCAACTTCTACCTTTTATAGCTGGAAATAAGTTTATAATCTAATTCAACTAATCATTAGAAAAATGTTTTTATTATTATTTTCTTGGGGCTTTTTGTGAAACTGAAATTGCTACCTTTATCTTCCAGCATGCTGCCAGGTATCTTGCCAACCAGGAGTGGGTGAAAAATGATTCCCTGAAGACTGTGGAAAATACAGCTGTGATGTCTCAATTTCCTAACTCTGCTAGTCTTGATGGCTCTTGTTGCTGTCTTCCTTGTTCTCTGTTTCATCTCACTGGTACCTCTTTTTCTTTCAGATACCTATTATTATGCTTGTGGTGGAGGTTCCCAGCGATCTGATTATCTCTGCCACTTCTAATACACAATCACCAAAGGATGAGCCAACTCGTATGACTGTTGATCATGAGAACAATTATCGAACTGATGTGGTTGGTTCAGAAGACTCAATTTTGCCAAACTGCTCGCAAATTAATTGTGATAGTACGAAGGATGTGAAATCAATTCGTCTTGACATCAGCTTCAAGTCTACATCACATACAGGGTTTGAAACTACAGAGCTGGTAATTTCTCTTGGTCAAGAATGTATTAATTATCAACTAGAATCTTTGTGATGTTTCAAAAGTTTTATGAGTTATTCAAACACAAAGTGGGCCATTTTCCAAAACAGACTTGAGAATTAAATAAGATGGTATGCTAAAGGCCTTAACAGATGGCTGCATGTATTCCTATGTTAATATTTTAGCCTCTTTCTTGACAAGGTGAATGGCTATTTAAGTAAATTTTTAGCTAGCAAAGAGTGTACAGGCAGGGAGTACACTTCATCAATCCAGGTTTTAGATTTTCAGGTAGTGAATGTCACAACAATGGATTTAGCATTTATAACAGGAAAACTGTTCTCATACTTTGCAACTTTTGCTCACTTCAAGATGGAATCTACACATCAAAAGGTTGGTAAATGTTAATGGGTTCCTGAGAAGCTACAAAAGAAAGAAGAAAAAAAAAAATCTCAAATGCAATCGTAAATGGTAGAAGCTAACCTCAACCATCATTCAACTGACTGACTCAATAGGATTTTGAGACTGAAATAAAAGTTCGTTTCTGTTTGTTTTTCCTTTTAATTGCGTGCTTTGGACAATGCTGGACTTGTTTAAACGTTGGAGTCTTAAGTGCCTGTTTTTTCCTTCTAATTTGAGACTGTTTTTGATGAGTATGTATTTGTGTATTTGCAGTCCATTTCATTTGATAAAATCTTCTTTTCACTGTATCATTTGTTTCATGTCATGAATTATTGGTGATTTGCTTTCCTTTCTTATCACCTTTTGTGTTTTAACAGGTCAAAGAACTTACTGAGCAATTTCCAGCCGCAACACCACTTGCTTTGGTACTAAAACAGTTCTTGGCAGATCGTAGTCTTGATCAGTCCTACTCTGGTGGCTTAAGTTCCTATTGTTTGGTAATTATACTTCCTTGCCTTTGGTGGTGTAAGGTTTCCCAAATAAATATGGACAGTATTGTCATGGAGGTTTATTTTTTCATGTTTCATGTTCTAGGCTGAATTTTTATATGAACCTGCTTTGCCCCCACCCTCCATTCTCTCTCCCCACAAAGACAGACAACAATTAGATAAAACTTTGTATCCATGCCCTTTTATGATTTTATGAAACTAGCTGCTCTTTCTCATTGGGTATCTTGTTCTTGCTTATAAACTCTCATTACAGGTGCTACTAATTACACGTTTTCTGCAGCATGAGCATCATCTTGGCCGGCCTATTAATCAAGTAAGTTTTATATTGTGAACTCTGCTATATTTTGTTTCTACACTGTACAAACTTTTCTTATGGTAGCTGGATTCAATGCACAATTGCTTTTACCTCACTGGTTTCGTGGATATTCTTGCAGAATTGGGGAAGCCTTCTGATGGATTTTCTTTACTTTTTTGGGTGAGTTATATATTTTTTCCCGACATTTCATAGTTGAGAGTGTTTTCCTACCCAATTTTATCACAGTAATTTTGATTTTTTTCTTCATCTTTGGCTTTGAACTAATTTGTTGTCTCTGTACAAGGAATGTTTTTGATCCTCGTCAAATGTGCATCTCAGTTCAGGGAACTGGAGTCTATATAAACAGGGAACGAGGTTATAGGTAACAGTAGCAGTCCTTTTTTTTTCCCTAGAATCTGTAAATAGCATATCCTGCTAAATCTTTTGTCACTACAATAGATTGATGTTGTACCACCTGGTGTTGTAGCATTGATCCAATTCACATTGATGATCCACTTTTTCCAACAAATAATGTGGGGAGAAACTGCTTTCGGATACATCAATGCATCAAGGTAAGCCTACACAATAGTTGCACTTACCATTGGGATTGGGTTTGCTATTGCTATTGCTATTGCAGTTGAAAAATCCTCAGTTGACATCTGTGTTAATATTGATACACTATAGGGCAAATAAAAGGACTTTCTGATTTGTCGAGCAAATTTTTCTAATTTTGCATAATTCTGAATATTTAAGGGAATGATTTTCTAGTACCTTGTAAATGACTCTAAATGGTGGGAATCCCCTGAAAAGGATTTGTCGTCTTTGTATCATGGTACACACTTAGTTGGGTCTTTATGAAGAAGATTAAAAGAATTGTGAATTGGCGAGCAAGGAATTCTCGTGAAAAATTATGTACAAATAATTTGAAATCATAAACTAAACTAAATCTCAATTCTTAGTAGTTGGAATCATATAGTGGAATGTTATTCCCTATTAATCTTTTGTACAGCCTAACTTTTTATCTGATGTCGAAATATCACCCATGTCATATGTGGTCTAAATATGTTATTCTTCTCTGATTATACTTCAGGCAACTTTCTTGACAGAGTCTTAATGTATATTGCGAGCTTTCATTCCCTTTGGTACAAATCCTTGAAATAAAAATGGTTAAGAGAAATAAATATTGTGTGGTGCAGGCGTTTTCAGAAGCTCATTCCATTTTGGAGAACGAGTTAACATCACTTCCTGATGATGGTGATACATGCTCGAGGTCACCGTACAAACTGCTTCCTAAAATTATCCCAAGTATTAATTCATTACGGGCAAAATAATGAACTGGTTATAAGGTATTCTCTGAACTGTCTGTAACATTAGTAGCTAGCTTGAAATATTGAGAGCTTTGGTATTAAATCACTATAAAAAAATTTTCTTTTCCAATGCAGTGAAGGATATTTCCAAAATTTGGACTTAGATTTGGCAATGCTGCTGTTCAATTCACCAAGTTAATCATTGCCCGATCAATCGAATGATGTCACTTTAATGCTTACAACCCAGATTAAGACTTAGTAACATGGATAGAGGTGGGTATTAATTTTCACATAGAAACTGCATTTGAAGAAAGATAGTTTTCTTCATTTTTGGGAAAATGATTTTTTCTGAATTTGATTTTCAGTTTGTGAAAATGATCTATGGTTGGCCTTGCAAGTTTAAGGTTTGGCTTGTCAAAAATGAAGCTGCCTACGTCTTTCAGAAAGTAGTTCATGCCTGCATGAGTACATTTGTTGAGTCCGTGTGGTAATATAAATCAAATTTAATAGTACTATCTCCCTTCAATTTTAAAATAGGAATGAAATAAAATATCAATTTCAATACTTAAATCAAATCCAACTTTAATTTCTACTTATTTATCATGCTGAACTGACATGAATACACCAATGACTTCCAATTTGATTCAAGTCTCTTCTGAATTTCATGAGAGCTTCCTTGATCTTCAGGGCATTTGCATCGTGCTTCTGCAGTTATTTTCATGAGAAATTGCCTCCTACTATCCGTCTTCTTCGTTCCTTTCTCTACGTTCTGGTTGATTGAGAGGATGAATGATATGACAAAAAAGAAAAGGAAAATCGGCAGCAGCAGAAGTCTATTGATGCATTTCACACTGTTGTTGTTCTGCGTGTACTTGTGATGAATGAAGGTATTGTATTTCCGATAGCGAATTACAAATTGTAGCTTAATATTCTTCCTGTACATGTTTGTTTTTGGTTTGAATCTTCAGTTACAGGTTAGGATGAATGACATGAACATGTGGGAAATCAGAGCGGGATTGAAATTAGTGTATCAGGCATTCATTTGCAAGATTCCGCAGACTGAAACCTGCAATGAGAAGGATTTCAATATGGGAAGGAATATTGAAATTAGTTTTTTGTGGTCATAGGATTAGGACTAGGACAAATAGTTGGAGAGATTTTTCGCATTTGACTGGCCGTATGACCTGATTGAAAAACGTGTATTAAAGCAATGTTCACCGTTGCATCAAGGAAATATGATTTTTACCATCCCAAGCAGCCTTGCTCTCTCTTCCTCAGCCTATTAATGGTAGGATGATTTTGATATCGATCAACATCCGCACAACTAAATTTTATTTATTACCAAAATTCTGAGGAAATTCTATGGTGATATTTTTAATATCGATCAAAATCCGCACAATCCGAGGTTGATATTCTTACATAATAATTGTCATCTACTTAAAAAATGAAGTTAATATATTGATAATGCCAGGCGAATTTGAAATAAAATTATTTTAGCCCTTCGATTTCAGAAGTTAAATAATATTCATTTGCGGTGGTAATATTTTACTCAAAGATAAGAGTGGGAAAGAAACCCAATTAGCAATTCGCCAATTCCTAGTTTCCAGATCAAATATTCATTTTCCTGAAATTGTTTTTCTCCAATGTCAAAGTTGCATAAAACGCGGTTCAATCTCAATTTCTAAAGAAGATCCTGAGAATCATTCCCTCCAAGATCCCTTCTCCTAATACAGTTACTCGCGTGACATGCATTCACTCGCCCATTAATTAACCTCCAATAGATAGCTCGCAAAATCATTTCAACTGCAGTAATGAAACCAATCAAAAGCAAACAAAATTGCACAAGCGTGTCAACTTCCCATTTTCCCATTTGGTACAATTTAACGATACACCGTTGCATTACATAAATGTGATAGTTAGATGAGAAAGTTTTTGGTCATGAATATTAATAAAGAGTAACCGAATATGCTGAGAATTGTTTTTACTTCAACGACTCATCGATAACCTTTTTTAACTGCCACTTCATCAAGCTAAGCATATGCTCTCTAATATTCTAGTAATCTTTTTTCCTAATGATGACCTTCATACCTCTCTTGCTACCCTCTCTCTCTTTGCATTCTTCCATTTTGTTTTGGTTTAGATTTAGGTTCAGAGTTTGAAATGAAATTTGGGAAGAGATTGAAGCAACAAATACAAGAAACGTTACCGGATTGGCGCGACAAGTACTTGTCGTACAAGGAATTGAAGAAGCTGGTTCGGTTGATCTCTTCGGCCCCGCCGTTGTCCAGTGGATCAATTGAGTATGGAAAAGCCGAGGCCAAGTTTGTGTATTTGTTGAACAATGAGATCGATAAGTTCAATGCTTTTTTCATGGAACAAGAAGAAGATTTCATCATTCGCCACAAGGTATTTAATTAACCTTCTTCTCTTCTCATGTATGATTAATTTTTATAAATTAAAATTTTCAACAACTCAATGCGGGCCAATTAGGTAATCAGGTTTTGTGAAAGAGTGGAGTTAACTTAGTTCCCAGTACAGTAAAATTCAATATATATATATTCCATTTGTGAAGTGATATTTATATAATTAAGGTTTCAATTTTTTAGATCCTCAAACACCTTATTCATCAAAATCACCAATGCTAATTTAGAATTGATTTTATTTATCAAATTGAAACAATTATATTTTCGCTAATGTTCTAACTCTTGGGTTTAGAGAAGTTGTGACAATGAAAAATCAATTCTCAATAGAAGGTAACAAAAAAAAAGAAGGTTTTGGTTAGTCAAAGTTGTAGAGAGATAGAAAGAGTGATGAGAAGAGATGGAGAGTGAGCAAATATAATTTTTATTCTAAAAATATTGAAATTAGAGATTTTTTAAGACATTGAATATCTTGTAACGCGCATAAACGTGTACGTGTATGATATGAATAATATTAATTTTATATTAGATTGTTTCGAAACTAAAAGCATAAATAGAATTTGATAGTAGTTTTTAGAAGAGTAAGATTTCATATTATTTTTTTAATAGAAATTACAATAATAAAAAATGTATTTTGCCAAATTTATAATTATCCTTTTCTATAATTAAACACAACACAAAGACACATTCCAGTACTTTTTAAGAATAAAATATGTAAGTAAAATTACACATTATGTTGATAAAATCTCAGTGAAATATATAAGAAAAAATTTTATTTCACCAAAGCATGAAACTGTGAGTTCAGATATTACAACAGAGGATCGAGAGTGTGATTGAGATATGGGGGACAAATGGAAGTCAACCTTCAAAGGCAGAGTATAAAGAGGAAATGGGCAATATTAGAAAAGACATAATCAATTTCCATGGCGAAATGGTGCTTCTTGAAAACTACAGCAATATCAATTACACAGGTATTTAGAAACTTAATAAATAAATTTATAAATTCCTTTCACGAAATGTGAAAATTTAATTAATTTACAGGAATGGCAAAGATACTGAAGAAGTATGACAAGAGAACTGGTGGGTTGTTGCGGTTTCCATTCATTCAGAAAGTGTTGCAGCAACCTTTTTTTACTACTGATCTAATTTCAAAGCTAGTGAAGGAATGTGAAAATACAATAGATACAGTTTTTCCTATAGAGAAAGAAGAAAGAGCAAGAGGAGGAAAAGAAGCAATAATAGCAGCAGAAGAGGGAATTTTTAGGAATACAATTGCCGCCCTAACGACCTTGCAAGAAATTAGAAGAGGAAGCTCTACTTACAATCACTTTTCTTTGCCTCCTCTCAATTTACCTGACTCCGGCATCATCCAATCATTACACCTCACTTCTCCTATACCTATTGTATAATGAAATCTGAATCGATTACTGAAAACTTATTTACATTATGGGGCATAGCAGCTAGCTAATAATTGTGTTTTTTTTCCTTTTTTTATGTATTGATGATCGTATAATACTATCTACGTCGAAATATGTATATAAAATTTGTCATGTATATTATATATTATATATTCACACTACAGATTACGTCATATATCATTATTAGGCGTCATCAAACTGGGCCGAGGGCAGCTTCTGGCCTTCTATTTTTTTAAGAGCCCAGCTTATGTAAAATTCTCTATTTGCTTGGATTTGCAGTATCCTAGAAAGGTATTACAGCCGAAAAGGGCCATATGAATTGAAACAGCAACAGTCCCCTCTTCAGAATGGTAGACCGAATAAAAGGATCCAGTGGGCAGTAACCGCAAATTAGTAAATTAAAATGGCTATAACAAAAGCCCAAATGTTTGCTAGGTTTGTTTGAAATGGTGGCCGTCCAAGCCTTTTATATTCCATTTGTAATTGTATGTATGTCCTCAATTAGCAATGGATCCAAAAACGAAAAAGGAAAAAGATTTTTTTTTATTAAAAAAAATAATTATTTAATTCAATTAGAGAAGAAGACTTTTTTTTTTTTTTTCTCAATTTCATGCTCTGATTTTATAATTTTTTTTTAATATTTTTGAAAAAGCAAACCTAGTGTCGTTATTATTTTGCAAGCACGGATGGCGCTGATCTGTGTCGCACGCTGACGTGAGTAAATTAGTGATTTCCTTTTTGCCATGTTGCTGTATCTGCCATTCAATCCCTGCGAAATGAAAGCGGGTTTCAATCCTTCCGGGTAGTTTCCCCATCCTTCCAGAGTGAGACGTCTCGACAAGGGTAAGCCTCAATTTGATTTATGCCCTAACATTTACTATCATTTTATCGGAAAAGAACAATTCTGCTTTAGTTGGTCAGAATCTGTTGCAAAAGCTAGGTTAAGAAATTTCCCAATTCTGGAATTTGGTTTTCGTGAGAGTTTCAATACTGGAGTCCTGCTTTCGATTCATGTAAACATTTGATACTAGTGATTAGAGCTTGATTCAACCACTGCATGTGTCAAAGCGTTAAGAATGTGCAGATAACCTATAAGCTTATAGAAAGATATCATTTTTGTTTTGGGTTAATCTGTGTGTAGTTAAAATTAGTTTAATTGAGATTAGTCGATAGGATATAAAATATGGCTTCTGAAAGGGTTTCGGTTCCCTATTGTCTTATGGTATATATTGGCATTTCTTAATCCTAGTTTTGATGTCAAGATTTACGGTTCTTACATTTTCATAACCTTTGTGTCCGTATGATATTCCTTATTTAAAATTGAACAGATTTATGTTTTTTTAAGAAGTTGATGTCTTCAGATTTCGTTCTTGCTTTCATAATATATTCCGTCAGTCAAGTCCCATAGTTTATTTTTGCCTTGTGATTTATTAAATTGCAATATCTGTACTGAATGCAGTTAGAAGTAATTTTACGTTGTAACATTCTACCTAGAATACTTGTGTAGCACATTGAAGAATCTATAATGACCGGCAGAGGCAATCTTGTAAACAAACTCTGTATACCTTCTAGTATTAATCTTCCTTTAGCTGAGGGAAAATTTCAGTGCTGAGTTGTTCATTTATTTTTCACATTCATGTCTTTCAGTGCTTGCAAAGCAGATCTTCTGCACAAAATTGGTTGGTTCAACTGTAAACCAAGTGATGGCAGCAATAGCTAAATCTCCTTCCACACTGTCAAACATTTTGGTGCATCGAGTGCATCCCAAGAGCCTGAAGTTGTTTAAATCCTCAACTACAGACTGTATAGGTGGCTTCCCTAAAATCCGTACTAATTATACTCCTGTTTGCTGCACAAAATTAACTCCATGGGAATCTTCACCTGTTACGTATGCTCCACCTGATGATTCTGCTGGTAACTTTTTAAAGAAGACCAGTGACATATTTGGAACTATGAATTCCGATGACAGAACTGAAGCACCAATAGCCAACAGCGAAGAGCATGCAGATATAAAGAATCAGCCATTCATGCAATTTCAGTTTCTTAAATGGCCTATGTGGCTTCTGGGTCCTTCTCTTCTTCTAACCACTGGCATGGTTCCCACACTATGGCTACCGCTATCTTCTATATTTCTAGGGCCCAATATGGCCAGCCTGCTTTCCTTGATTGGACTAGATTGCATCTTCAATCTTGGTGCTTCCCTTTTTCTTCTCATGGCTGATTCTTGTTCTCGGCCGAAAAACTTGGTACAAGCCCGCAATAGCAGGCCTCCTTTCAGTTACAGGTTGTGGAACGTAGTTGCATCTATCTCTGGTTTTATCTTTCCTCTGATCTTGCTGTTGGGATCCCATAATGGCACTCTCCAGCCTCAGTTGCCTTTTATCTCATTTACAGTTCTATTGGGTCCCTACCTCCTGCTTCTCTCCGTACAGATTCTGACTGAGGTGCTAACTTGGCACTGGCAGTCACCAGTATGGTTGGTGACCCCCATTGTATACGAGGGATATCGTGTGTTACAACTGATGAGGGGGTTGAAGCTCGCAGCTGAGCTCAGTGCACCAACATGGATGATGCATATGATTAGGGGACTTGTATGTTGGTGGATCCTGATTCTTGGTATTCAATTAATGAGAGTTGCTTGGTTTGCTGGTTTCACAGCTCGAACTCACAAACAACACTCTTCTGTTCCTGCTGATAATGAATAAATTATTCGTTGTCGCCAAAGGCTATGGAAGAACAATGGCCTTGAAGATTCTGTTATCAAATAGTATATGTAGATTGTAAGATTCCTGGCGTAATCATACTGTTTTGTTAAAATGAATTTGAGATGGTGTCGTGCATAGAACAGGTTATGTAACGTAATTTGTCATTTGTCTTTCAGCAAAAACAACATAAAGAACGAAATATTTAATAATCTTCCCGCTTTTTCTATTCTTATTTCTGAGATTTGAGTTCTCAATTATAAAGAGTTTTCACCGATTTGTTAAAAAGACGCGTATTGTTTCGCCTTCTATTTTTTGGAAAAGTCGCAATGGATAGTCAACAGTCAAAAATAAAAAATGTGGGCTCGAAATTGAAGGTATAATAAGACGTTTATGCCCCTGTGCCACTTGAACCGATCAAGCTCGACTAAAGACACTAACGGGAAAGTAAACAAACGCAACTCGGGATCAAATTGGCACCAACATCACTGTCCCACGTCGTTACTTTGCTCCACTTCGTCTCTCTCTCTCTCCCACATACACATTCTTACTTAGCTGTATCTTTTTTCTCTTTCCGGCGCGCTCTCACCGATCTCATCGGAATGAGTACCGGCGAGCTTCTTAGCATCGAGCCTCAGGAGCTCCAATTCCCATGTAAGCTCCTTTGCAACTGACTTTTTGCGTTACTGAGCTGTTTTCGGATCCTTGTTTTCGCTCTCCATTTATTTTTAATTTTTTCTTTTTTAAAAGTTGAATTGAGGAAGCAGATCTCGTGTTCCCTTCAGCTGTTAAATAAGAGCGACAATTTTGTGGCTTTCAAGGTATTAATCTTAGTTTATAAATTCATGCATTTCTGATAATCTTCGTTACTCCCTATCCTTTTGGGAGTTCTTTTGTCCTAAATTTTGTACTTTCGATTTGCCTGTTAATTTTTAGGTTAAGACAACGAATCCAAAAAAGTACTGTGTTAGGCCTAATACTGGAGTTGTGTCGCCAAGGTCCACATGTGATGTTATTGGTATCTTTCTCTCTACCTTTCCAATTACCTCACTCTGTTTAGCTCATGTTTCTATATGGTCAGTGTCTGCTTTACTGATAAGTCATAACTTATTCAGTGATTGATTGCTTGCCAATTTACCTTAAATCAGTTACAATGCAAGCACAAAAGGAGATGCCTCCCGATATGCAATGCAAGGACAAATTTTTACTTCAAAGTGTAGTTGCAAGTCCTGGAGTTACTGCAAAGGATATCAATGCAGAGATGGTAATGATACAAGTACCCTTTCCCTTTTGCACTTTTCCTTTTTGCGTGTAATCAACTTTATTCATCTGTGGTCCGCACTAATGGGTTTTTGTTATTTTCTAATTCTTAGTTCACTAAGGAAGCAGGGCATCTTGTTGAAGAGTGCAAATTGAGGGTTGTTTATGTTGCTCCACCTAGACCACCATCACCAGTTCGAGAGGAATCAGAGGAAGGTTCTTCACCTAGAGCTTCGGTGTCAGACAATGGAAATCTGAGTGCTTCTGAACGTACAATTGTGAGGGTTTGGTGTCTTTTTGTTTCTAAATTCAGTTATCTTGTAATTTGGTCTTCATATTTTCATCTTTTAATAGATTGCTTTATGACTGTAACTTTTGCTTATAGGCTTCAAAAGCTTATCTTGAGAGACACGAGCCTCAAGATAATTCATTTGAGGTATTTCTTTTTCCTTTCCTTTTTCTTTTCCTTCAATCATTGAAAAAGAGTATTAACTTGATAAAAATTTTATTTAGTGATACGATTGTGATGAGTGCTTGAACACAATTCATTTTCTCATTTATTTCTTTGGTTTGATTTGACTATCAAGTTCAGTCACTTGTGAGGATTTCTTAACAGTTCACATTATGATAAATGCTTGATTTGGCAGACATGTGGTGTGCACTCAGAAAAATTTCTCTTTTTATATACTTCCCCCCCATCTCATAATGAGCATCTGCATGATTGATTTAGGATGTCTCCTACTTTCCCATTTAAGTTAAAAGTCAGCAAGTCAAAAGATTGTTTTCTGAATGATGACCTCCAAATCACTCTGACCTATCTTTTTTGCAACCTACCCATTAAAATAACAAAATTGGTAAAAGAAAACCTTAAGTCAAAGGACTTCTTAATCTCCATGCCGAAGTCAAAGTAGATACTCATTGTGGGACGAGGGAGTTGTTTGTTTTTTCCTGAGTACTCCTTCCCTCTCACGCAATAATGCATTGTACTTGAGTCTTAAAAATCAACTATAATATGGATTTCTGTTGAGGTATTTTGGCAGGTATATATATATATATATATAATTTTTCATGTTATCTGTTATCTCATTCCTGTATAATTCTTTTCTATTCACTGCAATTACATGGAAAGTAATAAATTTTAGAGATAATCTTCTGGTCTATCAATCCTGTGTCACCAAAATTGAGTGAACTTGATAGATCATTGCAATATCATGTTGATGTCCTTTAGGGATTAATACTTCTAATTTCAGGCAAGCTCCCTGATTTCCAAGCTGACTGAGGAGAAAAATTTTGCTATTCAGCAAAACAAGCAGCTTCGACAAGAATTGGTAAGACACTTCTTTTATATTGATTTATCATGCTAGGGTTTGAGCTTTAATGCCTCTAAAATACTCGTTTACCTTTATTTTTTTAGATCTTCTGCCACTGGCATTAACATTAGGTATGGAAAAAAGGTAGATGTAACTAACCTCTCCAAATAAATATCATGCAACTGGGGAAAATAATAACGAACACAATTTAGTGAATGCTTAAGGAAAATTATACAGTTCTTTGCATCAATTAAGAAGCTCATGAAACACGTTACATGGGTCATTCACTAAATAAATATTAGATTAGAAACTTTCATACCAGCCGAAGTTGGACTAACAGTGCTCAGGTGGTATCTGGATCTTTGTCATATTAATGATCTTTTTTATATTCAGTATGTGGGAAGGGGAGATAATTAACACGTGCTCATATATTATCTGTAGTATACATATTAACAGAAATGCTTGACCTTTGTATGACGTTAATACTGACTATCCTAATACATTTTTATATCTACAGTATTTCATGGTTGTATATTTTATTCAACTATCAGAATAGATAACAACTATAATAAATTGTGTTTCCAGTTCATCAGCAGTATATTTACTGGGTACCAAAATTAGAATCGCTAATATGTGATAATGCATTGTATTGTTGAACTAATAAAACTTCAATGCAATTGCTATGGGTAGAAGTATTAGCACCTTATCTTAAAACTGAATGTGTGCACAATTCTGTGCAGGAGCTGTTGAGGCATCATTCCAGCAGAAGTCGTGGCGGTGTCTCATTTATATATGTTGTTCTTGTCGCTTTGCTGGGTGTCATTTTCGGGTACCTCATGAAAAGGACATGATCAATCAAGTTGCTGCCATTGCCTTCTGTTTCACATCCTAGCTGAACAATTGGAATGTAAACTGTTCAAGACATGATTGGTGGAATTCTTCTTTATTGGTCTATATGGTTATGACCCGAGAGAAACATGATGTGACGGGTAACAGGGAATTGTTGTTCATTGTATTGTTGTTACCAGCTGTTGATGGTTAGTTCAGAGAATTTAATAGGTTCTGTAATTGCTAGTCCAACGTAACTAAATTGTGACCTTCTGATGAATATTCCTTCCCATCTTTCCTCTTTCCACTTTATGTCTATAGGGTGTTTGTAATTTTCACCGTTTGCGTTTTCTCTAGTGTGTTGGGGGAGCAATAGGCGAGGAGAGAGCTGTTTGAACGGAGTGATTTAGTTATAATAGACGTTTAGTGCTTGATGGATTGGAAGTTTCGGTCGTTGGATTTTTAGTTTGGAGGCTAAAAATTTTCATTTTAGAGTTGAATTGTAGATTCACAGATCCTAATCCTAAACTGCACAAGTCTCATTTGATTCAAAATTTCCCAGCATGGCCTCACATAACCGAGCAGGGATAAAAATTAAAACGGTCGACCACGTACTGATTGAAAATTGGCGGCTTTTTGTTCCAAAAATAGGGTTTATTCCTGGAAAATAAATATCAAATTATTTCGTGTTAGGGAAAGGAAATTCAATTTGCACTTCGAGCCTAAAAGACACCTCAGAAACCACCATGGGTAGAATGAAAAAAAACGAACGGCAACAGAACGGTTCACTCTAGATGGGGTGGCCCATCAAGCAGGAATACCATCTTCGGGATTTCAATATCTGTCAGTCCCAGAAGCTTAAAACTTTCCTGAATCAGATTAAATTTACATATGGTCATCCGACTAGACCAATCACAACAAATACCCATACAATTACACATCATGTGCCAATAGATGACAACAAAGCAAGGACGGAGAGAGAAATGTGAATGCCATTTCCTTACCACACCTGAAATTCAATGCTACGTCATAGTTCACCAAGATTTCATATTCATCAATGATTTTCAGAACCTCGAATCATGTTGCAACGGCTAACAATCTTACGAAAATCATCAAGATTTAGCTGCAAGGATCCATAAACTACAATCAGTTAACTTGAGAAGCATTACAAAGATAATTGGAATAATAGATGAATGTAGATGGCATGAGTTAAGTATCCGTGATAAAACGACAAATAAAGGGAAGGCCCGGATATTAGCAGGCAAAAATGATGTACATTAGAGCAAGTGGTAAATCAAGCTGTTAACATAGAATTACCAAGGGACCTTTAAACTTGGAACTGTACAACAATACTAAGCAGCTTGCTTGCCAAACTAACGTACTAAAGAGAAAATGGGTAAAAATTCCAGCAAACATTGTTTCAAGATTAACAAGGAACTAACGGTCAAGATTAACAAGTAACCTTCTTCCAAGCCTTTGCATGAATTATCAATTTTAGCCAAGACTTATAAGTTATAATCTTAGCAAATTGTGCCTCAACTTTTACATCAATGTTAACTTTACAAAATTTAATACTTTTGCATGTTCACGGTGTCTTGAGATCCATCAAAGGTTGCAAATTAAACTGCTCAAGAAGTCCCACCCTAGTTACCTTGCCACGACTTTTTGCTTTTGTACCCTTTTTCAATAGACTATTAAGCCTACTTGATAATAGTATAGCTGCATTTTCATTACCTTTATAAAATTAAGGAAAATGAAGAGAGCAGGAACCAACCTTCGCATTTCCATCACTATCAAAGCAATGTATCATAGCAGCCAATTCCTTATCTGTCCATGTAAAATCATGTGCAGTTGCTATATTTCGTAGATCTCTAATCGTTAGAAACCCATTTCCTGTGGCTGCGTGCCAGAATAACCCCATGTTAATGATTCCAAGAAATGCAGGAAGCTAAGGAATAAAACAAATAAGGATATGCGATTCAGAATACTTGCTAAAGTAAAAAGGCTCAATTACAGTGATAAGTTCAACGAAAAAGAAAGTATCTCCTAAAGTTTTTGACACCAAAACCTTAAGGTGGAAGCTCTTATTAGAAATTTACAGGCTAGAAAATTAGTCATTTTGTAAAAGAAGTGAGATTGGTGAGATATCAAGAGCTTTCTTTAGGAATAAATGGATAGAGAAAGATAGGAGGCATAGAAGATAGCATGCGTCTAATTGTGATGCTTTCATTCACATGGTAAGAACACACTTCGTAAGATCAATTAATAACTTAAAGCCTATCTGTAAGCTCACATCTCCTTTGAAAATCGCTAATGTAAACATTCATGAAGGAATTAAAAGTTCTGATATTTTAGATATTTGAAATGAATATTAATGCAGAACAACCACATGATGCATGACATATGTAAAAGAGAAAGGTGTTATAAAATACCATCAAGCTGAAAGAAATTTAAGACCACTTCATCCTCAGTCATCTTCACCCGATCATCGAACTAGTCACCCAAAAAAGAAAAAGAAAAGAGGGGAAAAAAAAAGAAAAGAAAAAGAAAACAGTACGCCCCAACGGTAACAAAACCAACAATCTACATACTGATTTTTTTCTCTTCCTCTTCCCTGCAACCTCTTGCATGTTAGCATTTCCCTTTCTTTCTTTAAATGTTGCATCCTCTACGGAATCTTGTAAGGAAAGAGCAATTGCCTGTATATGAAGGCTTAACAATTAGTTTACTAAAATCCATACAATTAATATCCAAACAGCTCGAAATGTAAAAGAACTACTCGACCCTTTAAAATTAACCTGCATTAATTCATCATCAACTTCATTATTGTTATCTGCACTGTCAAAATGCGGATGACAAGGAATTCTCTTCTTAGGTTTAGAACCTTTATCCTTAACCTGGAAAAAGAGAGAGCATATGGAATGGTCATTAGGTTATCGACTGGATTGAAGTCAAATAGACGAACCAACGACCTGAAATGAAACAGAAACAGAATTGGAGCCAAGCTAGCACTAGTGAGCTACGCAAATCCAGTGTGCAGTAGTACACACTTTCATTCCTTGTCCAATGATATGTCTCAAATAATATTGAAATGTAAACCAGATCCACCGTATCAAACTGCTTAAAATAGATTTTACTCTTTCTGAGTCAAATATGTCATTTTCTCTTCAACAGTAACTGACTAATTGGCCATAAGCATATGAACGAACCCTATAAAGGAGTAAACTTTACAATACCTTGTTTCTACGTGACTTTGAAGAAGTTTTACGTTCTAAAAAATCTTCATCATCCTCGTCCTCTTCAAAATCATCATCATCATCTTCGTCTAGGTCGTCAGCAACATCATCATCATCATTGGGCCTATAATCGTCATCATCATCAACGACTTTTCCTTTCCCTTTACGGTGATTCGTTTTCCGAGACTGAATCGATTTCTGAGCAGAACCCATAGAGGAAGTGGCCATTTTATGGAGTCCTAAAGCCTCCATTCTGGCTTTGTTTTCTGCAATTCTCGATAACCTCTGTTTCTCATAGTGTGATATCCCCTGCTTCGCCACATTCTTGCTGGGATTCACAGGCTCCTCCTCCTCCTCCTCCTCTTCTTCTTCTTCTTCTTCTTCTTCACTTTCGCTTAACTTATCCGATTCAAGTTCTGAATCTGAGGGTTCATTTTTTCCCATTCTGATTGTACCGCTAGTATTAATATTCGCGGGATTAACGAATTGAAACCGGACGATCGTTACTGTTGGTTGATGACCAAACCCAGAGGCGGAGCAGAGCAGAGCAGAAAGCGTGGGTTTTTGCTCTGTTTTATATGCATTTGGAAATGACAAATTCGCCCTCCAAATTTTGCCACGTAAGCAATGGAGGATAAGACGGGTGGCGTAATTTTCTCCGCTGGGGAAACCTTCGCTGTCTACGAAGTCACGCGCATCGCAATGGTCGTGGCCCGTGGGTGGTAGTTCTGAGCTCCAACATGCTTCTTAATTTTTTGTGAGCATTTTTCTATTTTTTTGGTTGAAATTTTAGGCTGTTGCTGATTTCTATGGCTTCTCTGGTGGAGATTGAGAGGTACAAATTGGTACCGCTGTCAGTGACTGGTCTATGTGCACGCCCCTGCCGTCCTTTATCGAAGAAAACCCTAATTCTCGATCGACGGTTTTCAAAGATAACGCTTAAGCTCGTTTTGAATGGATTGAAAACTGCGTTTCCGGCTCACTCAAACGGCATTTCGGCCATGCGGCACTTGATTACGGCCGTTGCCAGAGTTGAGCATGATAGGCTTGGCCAGGACGATGCCAATGAGGTACTTTAGAACTCACCTCATTGAATTACACATATTGAATATATGTTTCATACTGCGTTTGTTGGTGTAGCTATTAAATTATGATTTGGAAATTGTTTGGTATTGCAATACTGGATGATTAAGGGTATGCAAATTGTACTTCAAGTGCATAGACGTTTTTGTCATTTTGATGTCCATTTTCGTTTAAAGAGACTAATTATGTTTTTAGAATTTTGTGTTGTAGAGAGATTGATATGGAAAATTAATTTTGAATTTGAGGATAATTTAATTTATTCCATGCATTTCATTTAGTCTTTGTTCATTTGCTTGTACATATTGATAATTGATTGGAATTTACCGAAATGGGTAAGTTGTAGGAAGTTGACAAAGGGCATAATTTAACAGCTAAAGAGGAATCTATTTCAGAGGCTCCACAAAAAGGGAGTCAATTGAAGGAAAGAATAATTTTTGGGCTTGGAATTGGAATTTCCGTTGGAGGTGTTGTATTGGCTGGTGGTTGGGTTTTCACTGTGGCTTTGGCAGCTGCTGTATTTGCTGGTTCACGGGAGTATTTTGAACTGGTTAGAAGTCGCGGAATTGCTGCAGGAATGACGCCTCCCCCTCGTTATGTGTCACGAGTATGCTCTGTTATATGTGCTGTCATGCCAGTAATTACCTTGTAAGATTGGCAACGTTCCTTAATTTAATGCACTAGCTCAATTGAGAATCTCTTTCTAGTGCTTTGGTAGTTCTTCTTTGCTCTTTGATTATTATTTACACTGTATTTTCTTTTCCTTTACATTTTTCAACCATTGCAAGACAGCCATCTTGCTGGGGTCCAAAGCTTCCTTCTTTGAAACAATTCAATCAAAAAAGTTGGGTTGAAATTAGTGTAGATCACACCTGTCTATAATGAAATCAACCCTTCAAGAGTTACGTACATTGTCTCCATGTTTTGCTATGTGTCACATAATTTGTTCAAAAACACTAAGGTTATATGGCTATGGTGAATTTTGTAAAAAAAATTTAAATTCAAATGTGGACAAGGTAAATTTCAATGATGCTGTTTCTGCCTTTAACATAGATAAGCTTTCTATTTTCTCTAATTATTAAATCAACCAACTTACAAGCTTAACTAAAAAACGAAGTCTGACTTCTAATGAACAAGATTTTAGATATAATTATGGGCATGTGGTAATACTTAATTCTATCTGTGACTTTGATGCATCTTATGCTAAGTTTTTCAAATTTTGTTTGATTCCAAAATTGTATATATTTAGTTATTATTAATCAGTTGCAGAGTTTGTTCTGAAAGTTCACCACAACAGGTTTTTCTTTCTTTGTTTTTGTGCAAATCATTTATATGTATATATATATATATATATATATATATATATATATATATAACAAATGCATGCATCTTAGATTCCATATTTGTTTTTGATTTTAGCTAAGTGTTCCTTTCTAATATATGCTCAGGTACTTTGGTCAGATTGACATTCCAGTAACTTTTGCTGCTTTTGTTGTTGCAATGGCATTGCTTCTACAAAGAGGGAATCCTCGCTTTTCTCAACTCAGTAGTACTATGTTTGGATTATTTTATTGTGGCTATCTTCCTTGTTTCTGGGTCAAGCTTCGATGTGGCTTAGCAGTCCCAGCCTTGAACACCAGTAAGAAGCTGTTTTAAGTGTATTTGGTGGCAATGCTTGATTTCAGAAATTTATCAGAATGAGTGGTGGAGTTACCTTACATAATACTGATTTTGTTTGCGGTGAACAAGTCATAATGCATTATGTGCTGACGAATTTATGATCTATGATGCATCTCGTGTTTGCACAAGAAGTTTAGAAGTTATCCGAACATGAATAAATTGCGTCATGCTTTGAGGATTGGATGCTATAACATGAGCATGAATTGTTTGTTTAAGAATTCCATGCATAGTTCCATTTATACTGCTAGTCTGTTTCAGTTTTCCTGGAGTTTCTGTAGGACTGCATATAAAGGGAGTATTGATGAGGGTCTTATAGCAATATTGTCTAATGAAAAATGTTATGCTGTTAAAAAGACCCATGCTGTTAAATGATTATAATAATTCGTTAAAAGCAAAAAGCAAAAATTTCCCATTTATTTTATTGCACTTTTTGTTTGGCAGGGCTAGGAGCAGCATGGCCTGTTCTTTTTGGTGGCCAAGCTCATTGGACTGTTGGTCTTGTAGCAACTCTGTTTTCTATCAGCAGTATCATAGCTGCAGATACATATGCTTTTGTGGGCGGCAAGGTATTGAGACTGCTGTCAGCAGCCTCTAGTTTCTTTTAGATGCTTAGTTAAAAGAAAAGGAATAATTGGCTGTTAGCATGGACGTGTGGATATGCACCACATGCACCCTCCAGTATATGTTCACACACAAGTGCACATCTATATGGACTCCATCTATTGCAACATAAATTTATCATTATTCATTAACATCCATTAAAACATGTTCTGGAATATGTCCAGTCAGCATTTCTGAGCTTTTTAGCAAATGATTTTTTTTTTTTTTGTTCAATGAGACATAAGAGTTCAGATGACTATGATATTTTTTTACTGCAAGTTTATCATTGAAAATAAAAATTTTCATCGCAGTAGTTCCCAGCATTAACCAGAAAGCATAATATATTCAATCAAAGGAGAAAAAACATCCATTCTTCTTTTTGTTACATAATACTGGGTAATGGGTATGAGGATTTTTTATGCCTGTTAGAAGTGGTGCAATTCTTCCTCCACTTTCATCTTCTTACATTTCTGTTTATCGAATTATTGAAACAGCTTGAGATTGTTTTCCTACTCTGCTGCAGGTATTTGGGAGGACCAAATTAACTAGTATTAGTCCAAAGAAGACATGGGAAGGGACTATTGCAGGCTTGGGTGGCTGTATAGCCACTTCAGTCATACTATCTAAGATTTTTTGCTGGCCTACATCATTGCTAAGGTATTCATTCTTCCTTTACTTTTGTCTTGAGTAACCATAAGGTATTGTTAGCAGTCAACTGAAGGTCTACACACGCAGGCCTAAGCCCCCACATATTGAGCTGTTGAATTAGTCATTCAAATTCTGTTTTGCATTTCTGTTTATTTCCTGTTATGTAGGAGGTAGTTACTCCACTTTCTTTATTC